>ML095736.1:0-27383 GCA_003697995.1 Taxidea taxus jeffersonii | reverse complement strand
GATTCCTTTCCTACTCAGAAACTGTGTAAATGAGTGAGCGTGGCCAGCTTACTTGCTCGGGCCAGGCCATCGGGTTTTTTTGCAGAGCCCCGAGGTAACCCATAGGCCTGCATTATTAGAACTCCCCGTGCCACCACGGCTTGGTCTATGATACCACATGGTCAGGAAATCTTGCTCTTAGACCCCCTGCGCCATCTGAAGATATAGGTCAAGACTTGAATACATCCCTTAATCGAAATCCCTCTCAATTTCAAAGAGAGCCCTGTTGTTAATTCCCTCTGGCCTTTTTCTTGGGAACCCACACTAGAGTGAGTGAGTTTGAGTTCCCTGAGGGTGGAGGATGGCACTGAGAAGACAGGGAACAGCAAGTTCCAGCTCCCTCTGCTTGTACCTAACAGCTTTACTGTCGCCGCGGACATTGGTTGGGAGGCGTAAAAGAGAAGGACTAGAGTTATGAAAGGAATACGACACTGGTTAATAAAAATTGCCAGAATTCTTGCTAGAGAATCATGGCGAGGAAAAACTATTGCTATCGATTTTCCGGTGTCCTCCCTGGTGTTTGAGGAGACTCTTTTATAAAGTATCTGTTGCCGCACAGAGGTTGCTTTGTTCTTTTCTGGCCCTTGAGCAAAACTTATGACGCAGAGAATCTTTTTTTTATGAAATTCAATAGATAGTCAAGGCATTTCTGTCGAATGATGTCTGAGGTGGTGATTAGGTGTGGGGATCTTTATTTTAAAGGGGCCTGGAGAAGGGCGCCAGGCTGGCTCAGTCGGGAGGGCATGCCACTCTTGATCTTGGAGTTGTGAGTTCAAGCCCTACACTGGGGGTGGCGTTTACATAATAACAAAAAGTACACAACAGCAAAACAACCATTAAAGGGGCCTGAAGAAATTGAGAAAGGTCCACAGGGAAGAAACAAAATTTCAAAAAGATGAGTTTAAAAAAAAACAAAACCTGTATGTATTGTAGGGTTTTCCTATCTTGACATTGTTGGTATTTGGGACCAGGTAACTCTTTATGGTGGGGCCTGGCCTGTGTATTGTAAGATTCTTAGCTGTATCCCTCAATATTGAGAGCAGCCCCAATCCCCTTGTGACCACCGCAGATGTCTCCAGAAATTACCAATTGCTGTGAGGTAGAATCGCCCCGGGCTGGAATAGCACTGCTCCTTGGGATTTTTAGCATCTGAGTATAAGTCATCCTGAAGAGAGATCATTTACGAGTTTTTGAGTACATGAAAAAATAAAAATGGTGTTTCTTTTTTCATTTTCAAAGACATCTGTTTTGCACTGCAGTAAACAAGTGCTTGTGTGTAGAACACCCACCTCATCATAAATGTTTAATCCTGCCAAAGATTGCTAACAAAGCCTGCTCCTTCTACTTTCCCCAGGGATGTGAAGTAAAAGCGAATGTGTGTGTATCTTTATAGCCCCCTACCTCTATATCAAATAGCGCTACAGTAAATGTGTTCTCTGTGTGAACTCCTTTAGTCCTTACGTCTATTCGGAGGCAGGTATTGGTAGCATCCCCAGTTTATAGACAAGAACATGAAGACACTTAGAAGTTAAATAACTTGCCTTAAGCTGCACAACTACCATGAAGTCGAGCTGGGAGTAGAGCCCACATTCCAGAGCCCATATTCCTGACCACTACCACATGCCCTTACTAGGAGAGACTATGGCCATCTGGGTGGCTCAGTGGGTTAAGCATCCGACTTTTTTTTTTTTAATTATTTTAAGATTTTATTTATTTATTTGAGACAGAGAGTGCTAGAGTGAGGGAGCACAAGCAGGGGGAGCCTCAGAGGAAGAGGGAGAAGCAGGCTCCCCACCGAGTAGGGAGCCCAACTAGGGGCTTCATTCCAGCACCCTGGGGCACCCTGGGATCGTGACCTGAGACAGAGGCAGAGGCCTAACCAACTGAGCCACCCAGTTGCCCTACCTCTGACTCTTGATTTTGGCTCAGGTCATGATCTCAGAATTGTGGGATCGAGCCCCCTGTGAGACTCCATGCTGAATGTGAAATCTGCTTAAGATTCTCTCTCTCCCTCACCCCCTCCCGAGCTTGTGCTCTCTCTCTCTGAAAAAAAAAAAAGGCAAAAACAAAAAACCCGAAGTATAGACTAAGAGTCAACAAACTTGCTCTGTACAGGACCAGATAGCAGATATCTTGGGCTTCACAGACCACACAGTCTCTGGTGCCAATGCAAGGGGCGAGAGCAGCCATAGACAGTACGGAAACAGATGAGCATGACTGTATTTCAATAAAACTTTATTTTTACAAACAGGTGGTGGGCTGGATTTGGCATGCAGGGGGTATTTTGCCCACACCCGAGGGTAGACCACTTTATTGAAGTGGTTTAACCGCCACCCCATTTGGAAGCAAAGGGACCTGAACCCTCTCCCCTCCACCATGGATTGATCAGCTCTATGGGTCAAGTAAGCGCCTCCTTCAGCTAGATCAACTTGTTGCCTCCCTGTTTCTGAGCTCTGTAGTGATTTGGGGTGGTGGGCGAGGTCAGGAAGAGGAGCATCAAGTTTTGGAATGAACCAAAGGTACACAGTGCAGAGACCTGAAGCCCATTTGTGCAACACTTTTCCGTCCTGGTAAAGTCTGCCAGAGATCTCTGCCAATTCTGATGGCATCTTGTCCATGTTTCTTCTATAAGGATGTCATCTTGACTCTTCAAGAGAAGCTTTCCATCAAAGGCATTGAACACTTCTCCCTCATGCTGGAGCAGAGGACGGAAGGGGCCGGAACCAAGCTGCTCTTGCTTCATGAACAGGAGACTCTAACTCAGGTGTGTGAAATTACACCCCCCCAGGTGAGAGAAGAAATTACACCCGCTGGTGAGAGCAGAGGCTACCCGGCCCCAGAAATCCCCTGTCCTCTCGAATCCTTTAAATTTGCTCACTGCAGCCCCGGGTATCTCCACTAACGAATGCCCTGGCATTCATAATGGGTTTCCCATCTCAAGGTAACGTTTTCCCTTTTTGTCAATTTCTCATAGACTGTCAGGCCGTGTCACATCCAGAATTACCAAAGACTCAGCAGCTACTCCTTGGGAATGTGCCTCCGTCGATCATATTTTATGTTATGGGAAATGACTCGCTCGCCTGTTTTGACCGTTGATCTCTTGAAACTGTTAAAAAGAAACCAGCTCCTGAGATTACTTAAATGAAGCCAATATCAGATTTAGTTGTGTTAAGTTCTGGGTGCATACTGGTGACTATTTGTGGAAGCTTGAAATCCCTGCCCCAGGGCTGCCCACTGTAAACATGTGATCTGCCAGTGCGTCCCAGTTCCTGCTTACCAAAATGCCACCCCCATCTGTTCTGTGGGGAGACCAGCAGCCTGCTTGGCTGCTGAATTCAGTGTGGCACCCTGACTTCTCTTGTGATTCGACACAAGCAGGGTGTTTGCTGGAAGCATAAGGGATTTCAACAAGTTCCCTTTCTGTAGGAGAGCTCGGTGATGAGGGGACTTTAGGGAGGGAGGGAGACATGCGGGAAGACCAGGAGGAGAAGCAAGGAGTCAAGGTGCCCCCAGATGGATAGATTAGCAGAAAGTTTGCTCCCACAGTATCCCTAAATCTCTTGATTCGGTCCGACTCAGTGCAGGGAATTAGTGACAAAGCTCTCACTGGTGTTCATTTATAGCCCTCTCCCTCCACTTGACCTCTCTCTATGAGGTTTAAATCGACCTATAGATATTTAAAATCACGTCGCATGTTATTTATTAACCTGTGCCAAAACTCCCTTGGAAACAGAGGTCTTCTTTTATCATTTGTTCTAGGGGAACAAGCCCTGATAATCAGAATTCCCCCACGTGAAAGGAGTTTGGCTCGGAGTTCCTCCAGACGCCGGACTTAAGACAAGGGTTTGGGGACACGTGGTTTACTGGGAGGCGATATTGGGAAATGCTGGGAGAGGAAGAGGAAGGGAAATGGGGGAAATGGGGGTGCCAGTAGAGAGCAAGGTAACAAACCAATTTCCTCTGTGGGCAGCTGGAGCTCGGTCCTACTGGGGAACACTGCAAGCCAGTGGAGAACGCGCCGTAGAGGTATCCCAAATAAGGGGTGGGGCGCGGGGGCATTTGTCCCTCGGTGGTGGTGGTGGTTGTGGTGGGCTGCTCCTGAGGGCAGTCACTCCCTGGCTGTGCAGGGTTGTCAGGCGCTGGCCTATGGTCACAGGTGTTTACAGTGAGCAGCCTTCAGCCGGGAGCAGTAAATGTCAAGGGTATATGGGCGCACAGCCAGTTGCTATGAGCCTAATGAAACCTCCCACAATTTTCTGATATTTGCAGTTAGACTATCCCTCTGAACTTCTATCTACTGCATAGCCTTCATGGGAAAACTGCTTGCTTATTTAGCTGGACAGAGATTTTTTTCAGTCTCTCTTGGTGCTAGGTACACATAATTTCTCGTTCCAGATTGATTTCCAGTTATTAAATTTCCACTCGGATCTTTTTTCTTTAAAGATTTTATTTATTTATTTGACAGAAAGATCACAAGTAGGCACAGAGGCAGGCAGAGAGAGAGAGGAGGAGAAGCAGGCTCCCCGCTGAGCAGAGAGCCCGATGCGGGACTCGATCCCAGGACCCTGGGATCATGACCTGAGCCGAAGGCAGACGCTTCAACCCACTGAGCCACCCAGGCGCCCCTCCACTCAGATCTTAAAAGGAAACAAAAAGCCCCTAACCCTGATTCTTCCCTTATCTTTCTAAAAGAGGCTTTGTTTCATGTTTAGCCAGAACTAAAAGCAAAGTGTTAAAATTTTAAGCATGCTCTCTAGAAAGAAAATTGGTTGATTTAAATATCCTGAGACTAACCAGCTATATGCCTTTGAAAGTCATTGCATATGAAAGGTTTGATCACCAAAATATTTATAGGCATGGCAGAAAGGGAGAGTAAGTATAAGAAATGTGTCCAATAACAAAAGTCATTTAAATTAATCATTGAAAAAATTCCATTTTGGTGAGAACCCCCAAAAGAACTTTTAAACAGCTCCGAATTTCTGGCAGTTTATAACTAAACTTTACATACAAGATATTATTGTCTATTTACATACTACTGCAAATTTCCAGGAAATTGTTTTCTTGTTTGTTTTAGGGATTGTTCTTTTTAGGAACTGCATTTTCTAATGACTCTAAAGCACTTTTTTTTTTTTTTTTTTTGCATTCCATGATTTCTCAAAACTAGTGTAGCCTCTTGATGATAAAAGTAGACTCAAGATCGCTTGTGGAAAATTCGAGGAAGATAGATTCTAACCAGTAATGAAATGATAATCCAACTTTCTAATCTCAGCCCAGACCTTCTGACAAAATACCCTATGACCTCACCTTACAACCCCACAGCAGGCCTGAGCAGCACTTCCAGTCTCTTGGAGTTCCCACATTTTCTTCTTCCTGGTTTGCTTGAACTTCAGCTGGCGATGAGGAGGCCCCCAGCCCATGGGCTGGTGAGTCCAGTCAGCTCTGTAATCCCACCCACAACCAGAAAGCTGGGTCAGTGTTACTACTTCTCAGAATGCCTTATATCTTTAAAAGGAGTGTTTTCCCATTGAAATTCTTCAGCTCAACAAAAGTAGGGATGGCGACTGGAAGAATGTGTGCGCACGCACACAACATGGTGTTCAATAAAGCTATTGTTATTTTTATTTTGAATTTTCAATTGCCGTTCACAAACATTTTTATTTTGCCAGATTTGTCCTCTGTAACGAAGGAGTTACAAGGCCATGAAGCTACGTACAGATACATAGAAAAGCACACACAAGTATATGAAACTACAAGTAGAGCAACTGTTGGTTCGTGGTGCATGGTTCAGGTGCATCGTGTTGACCTCTTTGAGGGAAATCGAAGAGCTTTTACCTTCTTCCTTGGAGTCCAGTGTCTTGTATTCATTCGGCTGTTTATGAAGCACCTACTATTACATTGGCTGATTCCCTTCAGTTGCAAAAGGAATTAAGAAACTTAACACCATAGTTGGCATACGCTGTGCTGTAAAAGAGGAAAACCAAACAATCCATGGTCCTTTGCCCTAAAGAACCTGTGGTGTATTCTAAGCTCCCTTGAACAACTTGAACAGTGTCCTGTTTATGGAAAGTTTGGGGTAGTTTGGAAACTCATGGACTCCAGATTTAGTGCTCAGGCCAAAATTTTTGTCTTCTGACTTTCCAAAGCATTGGTCCTGCTTTCCCTGCTGCAATCAGTCTGGAGTCTCATTGAGAAAAAACCCATAGCCATGTCATACAATAATCACAGTCTCTGTGGTCTCCCTTCAGATCCCCTTTTTGACCCCTCAACCCCACCCTAATTTTGATGCGCTAGCACTTCCTGCACCAGCATCTTCAGATCTTCAGAGGACTGCCCATAGACTGCGGTCGCCCATTCTTTCCACACCTGGAAATTCACACCCCCTTGGGACAGCCTGAAACCAATGGCTGATCTGTGGTCCTTTGGCTCAGGTCCCCGTGGCTCTGTGGTGTAGGTAATCCTCCTGAGTCCCCTGTGGGTCAGGCTGTAGCTACCCACCTCTGCGCACTATGCCCTTGGTTGGCTCCTCTCCTGCCTGACCTACTCCCCCCACTCCCTTACCAGCTTCTCCCGGGAGCAGTTCCTCAGTAGGTCCCTCATCTCAGGGTTAGCTTCTGGGGAACACAACATAAGATATGTGCGGTTTTGGGGGAGTCGGTATCTAGGAGACATCGTAAAAGAACTTTGACCACTCTTCCTTGGTGTTGAAACAAAGCTGCCTGTGCTTCCATGTCCCTCTGCCAGCAGTGAAGGAGTCTTATGTTTGCTCTGATCTTCTAGGTGACACAGCGGCCGAGCTCCCATAAGATGAGGTGTCTTTTCCGAATTAGCTTCGTCCCAAAGGATCCAATTGACCTTTTAAGGAGAGATCCAGTTGCTTTCGAGTATCTCTATGTCCAGGTATGTGACAATTTGAGCACATTTTATATTAATATTGGGGGATAAATTAATGCAGGGTTTTGCCCCTAAATTCTTTCCTTTGGGATCTTTCTCTTTGTCCCCCACCCCAAGCTCCATGCATTGTGAAATGATTCCATGGCGCTTTTTGAAATTTTCCCTTTTGATTTTGAAATCATTTCATACTTAAGTTGCAAGAGTAGTAAAAGAATTTTGATAATTTTCACCCAGATTCATTAGTTGTTCACATTTTGCCATACTTTAGTGAGAACGCATTCCCCTCTTGCGATACCTGCGCGTACACACACACACACACACACACACGTTATTTTTCTAAACCACATGAATATCATTTACCAAATCCTGCTTATTTACTCCAAGTACTTCCATGTGTATTTCCTAGTAACAAGGGTCTTTTCTTACATAATTATAGCATAATTAACAAAATAAGAAAATTTAACAGATACATTCCCGTCCTGGTGTACAGTCTATACCCAGATTTTGCCTACTGTCCCCCAAATGGCCTTTTTCTTCTAAAAAAAACCATTTTTTCTATAATAGGATCCATGCCAGGATCCCATTTTTGCATCTAGTTGTCATGTCACTTCAGCTCCTTAAGTCCAGAATATTCCTCAGCCTTTCTTGACTTTCAACACCATAACAGTTTTGAGGAGTTACGGGTCAGTTATTTTGTAGCAACCTCTCACTTTTCTCAAATTTCTCCTCATAAGGTTGAGGTTATGTCATTTGGGCAGAAGAAAGACATGCGTGACTTCGTGTCATCCTTAGGGCACCACGTTGGGGGGTATATCATGTCTGTTTGTTCCCATAATGATGAGGTTGACTTTGACTCTTGGTTACGACAATGTTCTCCAAATTTATCCATTAAGAAGTTATTGGTTTTTTTATAATTAATAAGTAATTTGTGGAGAGGCACTTGCAACCTTCTTAATACCCTTTCACTTACTGGTTTTAGTATTCACTGATGGTTCTTGCCTGAATCCATTATTACTGCAATGGTTCAAAATGATGATTTTTCTAATTCCATTATTTCTTCTTCATTTATTAATTGGCATTCTACTATAAAAAATATTTTCTTTTCCTTCTCCTTTCTTTACTCCTTTATTCATTCATTTATTTGGTGCTTCAATTGTTCTGAAATGTGATATTCCTTATAATGGAATAATTAATTTCAAAGCAACGAGACTTTGCGAAAACAGTATCTTTTGCAGACTATCTCCGATTCTGGGCTACAATTATCAAAAAACAAGGTTTCAAGAGATGAAAATCTTTGCTAGTTTGCCCCAGAGGGAATTTACTCATTTGACATTTAGGAGATATTCCTGTATTTTTCCGTAACTGCTTCCCATTACTCTCACTTAAATTCCCAGTACAATCACATTAAACAGTAAGAGCCTGTTTACCTGAAGTTTAAGCATCCCACAGTAGATCTACTCAAAGAGATTGTAAACCTAAATGTAACCTCCCCTGGCAAAAAAAAAAAAAAAAGGAGAAAATACCAAAACGAGGCCCAAAAAACCCCCCAAAGACGTGCTCCCTTTGGCTGAGCATACCTGTATAAGGCAAGGATATCTGGAGCTGTAAGAAATAAAAAAACAAAGAAGTTAGAAAAAGGAAAAAGAAAAGAAACCTTTGTTAATTCTAGGTAGTTAATACACTGGTTTTTGTTTTCCTATTCTCAGTATTTTCTTGTTTATTTCAAAACTTCTGTGGTCTTTAAAAAGTTGAGTGGATAAAGAAAACCGGTAGAAGATGGCAGAGAGACCTAGACAAGATAAATGCCAGAGGTTAGGAATGGTAGGAATGGTGACATAAATTAAAGTGGCAATAAGCCCTAGAGCACAGAAATTAAGTTGAAGGACAAAAAAAAAAAAAAAAAGGCAAGCAGAATGTGTACTAGAACATTCCAGCAGATGGGGCACTAAGGGCAAGGCCCACTTAAACATTCCCCACCAGCTATTTCCGGCTCAGTAGGATGATTAATGTTCCTGAAGATAACCCTGAGTCATTTGGAAAAGCCAAGTCCAATTCAGCGTGCCCTGTTCATCAAGAAACATGAAACTGTCATGACCTGAGTGTTTTAAAAATGTTCCACTTCAGTCACCTGGACCCCTCAACTCTGTGCCCTGTTCCCCGGCCAGCTGAAGAACCCAGATGTGGACCGCCTCATCCCCCTCATTCCCGTTAAGACCCAACCCTGGGCTTTTCCATAGCAGCTCAGAGGATATGCTAGGTCGTTTGTTTGGTTTTTTTTAATCTTGTTAGTTGTAAGGAGATAGTTACAGGTGCCAGCCAGAGCACTGGCGTAGACAGATGTATGCACTTGTCATTCTCTGTCATTATGTACTCCTTCCATTCACAAGAGGACGCTTCCAAACCATTGTCCCTGCCTGGGGATCTTGCCCGGGGACTCGAAAAATCACGGATGATGTTTCTGCTTTCCCACCTTGGCTGTTGCATGGCTGATGGACCAGCCAGTCGGCTCTTCAAGGAGTAGCCAGTGGAGGGAGGGAAGGAGGTGGGAAGCCACGTGTGATGGGCTGAAACTAAGCTACCCTTATCTCCTATGTCCGCCACCAAGAATAGGAAACGAGAATTTCCTGGCATCAGCCCCTGTCTCGCAGCATGTGAGCTATGTCTAAGACAATTTACCTAACAGAAGTCAGTGGGTCTGCAAATGGTGCTGGGTCCCCATGTCGATTCTAAGGCACTAAAAAGATACAGTAAAATTAGCCTAGAGAACAGAGGAGTAAGCAAAAGTGCTATCGCTCGTATGACAAAGACCGAAGTCCATTCAGCTTAGTGGGTTCCTGTGGAGGACAACAGCCATTGACTCTAGATGAACCATGACAATGAAAATAGAGGCACTCTCTGCTAACCTCCTACTCGCTAATGGGCCATGAAGTATCTTACAGATTTTAGCATATATAGTAACAGAAAACCCTAGCCCTTCAGATAGTTGTAATTCATAATTTCCTGTCTGCTGTCTCGGTGCAGCATTGGTTTCCTTTTTAATACCCAATGTGTCTACTGTAAAGGAACTGTTTTAGGCCTAGAGTAGAGCCCGTGAGGACCGCTGCAGCAAATCCGTGACCGCCATTCGCTTGTGTGAACTGTACTTGAAGTCCTGTAGTTATGAGTAATAAAAGCATGATCTGTCCCACACGATATATATGTCAGACTTCTCAGGGATTCTCCAGGGTCCGTCTGAACTCATTATGTAATGTAATTAAGTGACTAATCATCTTGACAAAAACCTCATCCAGAGGTCTGGTTAAACACAGGGTACGAAAGGGATGGGAAGCAAGAGTCCCAGTCACAACTCCTCGGAGAAATGATGGTGGTGACTCACCCTAATAAAACACATTCCAATGTATGCAACATCCTTAAGAGGTGTGCCAACAACCTTGAGAGTTAGCCCACTTTCCAGGTAATAAAACAGACTTGAGACATGAAATGCCACATCTGAGGTCCTTTGATCAGTAGTTGATAGAGCCGAGGATCAAAGCTTTCGTCTCTCCGTCCTGCACTAAAATCCTGGTTCACACGTGACCTGCAGTAGCAGTCCTAAAAGAAAGCCAGTTAGTAAAATGATTTACCAACAAGCATCACGGGCTTGTGATGGCCTGGCACTGTGCCCCGTGTCTTCCTCACCATCACGAACCTGGACCATAGGGACAGAGCATGCATCCTATGACCCCACTAGGGCATGGGTAAGTATTTGAAAGGTAAATATTCTACACAGAAACCATACGGTGGTCCATGTTCCCACTGAGTCAAGTCGATATAGGAAGGGGTCACAGATGTGCTTTTCTTGGAAAAGAGCCAAACAATTTCTGAGACCATTTTGCCCTTGAAATCTCGGAACAAGACAAACAAGGAAGAAGGAGGCTAGCCTAGTTTTCCAGGAAAATGTATGTGCACACATATGCAGGATATAATGAAGCAATACCGTGCTTCCCGGTGATGTGTAGCCCTGTGCCCTGCTCCTGACGACTGAGCACACCACTAGAAAGCCAGTCACTGTGGTCCCCAGCGGACTTGCCACGTTTCAGGGCACCTGGGTGACTCAGTCGGTTAGGCCACTGCCTTCGGCTTGGATCATGATCCCAGGGTCCTAGGACCGAGCTCCACATCAGGCTCTCTGCTCAGCCTGCTTCTCCCTCTCCCTCTGCCTGCCACTCACCCTGCTTGTGCTCTCTCTGAGTCAAATATAGAAATAAAACCATTAAAAAAAAAGAGAGAGAGAGACTTAGCACATTTCTCGGCCACTGTTCAATTTGCCGCTCATCACCCTGTGATATAGGCATTTCCCTCTTACAGATGAGCAAACTGAGGCCGGGGGATATGAGATGATGCTCTCAGAGTCCCAGCAGGGGCTGTCAGCACTGTAATGAACCAAGGATTTCCACAGTAACCCTTTACCGAGCGCACCAGTGCACTGTGCTGATGTGTAGCTCTCACAGTCTTCGCACAACCCCCAGTGAGGTCGTTAGCAGAAATCCCCATTGCACAGATGAATAAACTGAGGCTGTGAGAGTAAAGTAGTTTAAGGTATGTGCGCAGGGGGGCTTTGGCAAAGCCAGGATTCTGAAGCAGGGGTGGCGCAGGGTGGGGGATGGTGAGTCCAGAGCTGTTACTGTCCATCGCCTTGCTAACTCCACCTCCCCAAAGCTGCTCTACACAGCGAAGAGGAAGTTAAAGATGTTCCTGATGACAGTTGTGCGTGCCTCCAAACAAAACATACCAGGTAGAGCCCTAAGGGCTTGACGTTGTTACCTCATTTAATCCTCACCGTAACCCTGTAAATGGGGAGCAGTATTGTCCCCAATTTACAAAAGAGGAAACTGAGGCACGGAACATTTAGGTTGCATGCCCAAGTGCCCTCCCCTCTGTAGTGGACGAATAGGATTCGAACCCAGGATTCCGACCTCAGCAGAAGCCACATGCGCTTTTCGTGTTCTTTTGCGGCCCCCGTGTTAGGAGACCGACCTAAATTCCTAATTATTCTTACAAGAAGCTCGATAGTTAAGTAGCAGCTCACTTGTCAGTGAATGTTCCATGTTGCGCGTGGTCTCTGTGTCTGTGTGCGTGCAGCCCAGTTCCCACCGGGTTCCAAGCGGCCTGGTGGAAAGGTTTGCACGTTTGGCCTCCTCCTGCTGTCGCCTGTCCCCGAGGCAGCGCGGCGGCCCATTCTCTGACCCGTGGCGCCCTCTGCTGGTGTGTTGCAGAGCTGCAACGACGTGGTGCAGGAGCGCTTTGGGCCGGAGCTCAAGTACGACATCGCCCTGCGGCTGGCGGCTTTGCAAATGTACATCGCCACCGTGACCACCAAGCAAACGCAGAAAATCTCCCTCAAGTACATCGAGTAAGTGTCGAGCCTCGGAGCCGATTCAGGCCCAGGGATGCCGCCTCCGTAACGCCCAAGGGTATTTTTGACGAATGTCCCTGTTTCCAGCATTGATGTGGTTTGTGGCGGGGCGTTCGTTCAACAGGGGCTCGGCGTCCGCACATCGCGTCCGTTTTGGGGGGCAGAGACCCACTTCTTCCATAAGCCGCCTTTAGCGAGTCGTGGTAAAAAGGAGGATCGGATTTCACATGAAGCGTCGGTTCTCCAAGTCCCGAATGGACTTGACTCTAAGCCAAGCTTTGGTCTCCGCGCTTTTCAGGCATGAAGGTCTTTAATTCTCAGGACGTCCCTGGGAGAGAATTAGCCTTTCTGCTGTATTTTACAGACGAGCCAACCCAGGCACAGTAGGACAGAGGGCTTTGCCTGAGTGCCGGCGCTACTAGCTAGAGGGCTCGGGATTCGAACCCGGGCCGGTGCGGGGTCCCGGGGCTCCACCCTGTGCTATGGCCCGTGTGATCGGTGGAAGCCCCTGTGTTTAGGCTGCCACCCCTCCCTTAATCTTGGCAGCTCTGATGAGTGTTCGTATTTCAAAGTTTATGGCAGGACTGAAGCCACATCTCCACATAACAGTAAGGCCCTAGAGCCCTCCCCACGTGCACGAGGGCTGGGCGAGCCACGTGAAATCCTACCTTCCAGAGAAGCTTCCCCGGGGGCTGCGTGTAAAGCCTTTCTAAAGTCCCACGTGCGGGGTTGACCCAGCAGGGAATAAAATCGATTCTTCTCAACAGAGTTCGTGAGCCTGTGTGAGGGACGGTGAGGGCTCCAGATTGCTGACTCCGAGGCCTCTAGTCTCACAACTCTCGGTTCTCCCATCTACACTGAGGGACAAATCCTCGTGTACAATTTGAGAACCTCGGGCTTTCCCTTCTCGGCCCGCTCTTTCTCACGGATGGCTTATGTCTTTCTTGCCACACAGGCTGTGAGTGTCGCCTCAGAGAGACTCAGCTCACAGAAGGGTCTTACGCGCAGTCGGACACACTTGCTCCCTCATCCGTTCCCCTTCCGTGTGTTCCTGGGCACGGATGATACAGGCCTCCGTGTGAAAAGGCGGCCTGAACAACCTGACATGGTTTTTAGACCATTAAAATGCATTTCCGTTCTTACTGTCCGTCCCCACGTTTGACTAGTTGGAATACGGCACCAATGGAAACCTCCCAGAGATGACTGGCTTGAGTAAGACTCTCACAGTCTATGATAAATGTTCTTATTAATGCACTCACCTGTTCACTGAGCATTTTAGGTGGGACTCACTCTAGGCCAGCGGAAAGTGCAAATAAGCATAAAGGACTTGTGATGTGATTATAGAGATACAAGGGGTGCCTGGGTGGTTCAGTCGGTTGAGCATCTGACTTCAGCTCAGGTCGTGATCTGGGGATCCTGCTTTGGGCTCCTCGCTCAGCAGGGAGCCTGCTTCTCCCTCTCCCTCTTCCCTTCCCCCTGCTTGTGCACATGCGTGTGCTCTCTCTTAAACAAATAAATGAAATCTCAAAAAAAAAAGATAGATACGATTTAAAATACTGATATAAGTAGAATGACCAGGTAGCCCGTAAGGAGGGCAAGACAGTGGGTAGAAATAGGTGCCCGTGGAGGAGGAGGAGGACATGGTGATCATGGAAAAACCCCATCGTAACTAGCAGTGGCATGGATGGTCAAGTGGGGGGAAGGCCATCTCCCTACCCTTCTTTGGAAAGGATCTGGCGTAGGAGAAATGACCAAATCTTGGCGCTCTTTGGTTGGGCACCTGGCCAATCAGGGTAGAGTTCATAGATTTCAAAATATGGAGCATTGTCGAGGTAGGGTTGTAGTCGTTGCTGGGGAAATGGGCCTTCGGCAAACCTGTATTAACGCAGTCCTCTCTGTCTTTCTCTTGTGTGTCCACACCTTTTGGTGACGTTCGCGCTTCCCCATCAGTGTCACACATCCTTAGGGGTCATGAACCCCACGCTGATTGCACACCAGCAGCACTCCTCACACACACACGCACGCACGCACGCACACAACACCAGGTAGAAATGTTGCTTGAAGGACCTAGACAGACGTCATCTTGCTGGCAGAGAAGACAAGAGTATATTTCTAGCGAAGCAGCCACTGGGAAGGAGGAAGGGAAGGGAAGGGAAGAATGGCTTGGGAGCACGAAAGAGTTGCACAGGCCCTTCTCAGTGAAGAGAGAAAGACCGTGTGGGCTGACGGGGAATAGTAACAGTGGCAATAAGCAAAGGAACTGGGAGAAATTGTGTTGGAAATACATACACTCAGACACATAAATGAACTCAATGAGACTCCGGCGGTGGGTTAGATAAATTGTCTCTTCAATTCCCATTGGTCCCAAAGGCATTCCCCCTGGAGAGGGAAGAATTCGTTTCCTTGAAAATGCCAACAGATGTATTACCGATGGGAGAGTAGGTTTCCCGAGTGTAAATTCAGCGTTGCCTCGCTAATTGGGGACCTACCTCCATTTCCTGACTTCCTCACAGTTGGTTTGTTCCAACCAACATCAGAGCGCCATTTTGTCTTAGATAACTAATCATCACAAGAATGTGAAATTAAAGATATGCTCTTTATTGCAGAAAAGAATGGGGATTAGAGACTTTCCTTCCCTCTGCTGTGCTGCAAAGCATGAAGGAGAAGAACATAAAGAAAGCACTTTCACACCTTGTCAAAGCAAATCAAAACTTGGTACCACCGGGTAAAAAGGTATCACATTTGCATCTTAATGGAAAATGGATTTTAAAGAGAAAGGCTTGTGTGCATTTTTAAAAATGCTGAAAATTAGCGCATGAATAAAGTACTTAGCAAGCACCGTACTTTCGGAGGCAATAACTGTATAACCCCAACCCCGTCCCCCCTTTTTTTCCACTATCAACCTGTTTCTAAGGCTAATGGCAAGTCGGTGTTCTTATGGAAACTGATTTATTTCTTGCAAGCTATAGACTTACTATATGGGATGTGCGTGTGTGACACGTGTGCACGTGCGCATGTGAGAGAACCTTGCATAGCCACCGAGACCTTGTGGTTAGAGAACAGAATTGAGAGACGGTTGTACATTTCCGTCGTGCCATCTTCAATGCACAGCAGCCAGCAAGGGTCCTCGCAGATCAGCTATCGCATTATTTAAACCAGGGTTTCTACCTCCCCACTGTTGACATTTGCAGTCATTCTTTGCTGGGGAGAGGGAGGCCCTCTTGTGCATTGTGTGGTATTTAGCAGAATCCCTGGTCTCTACCTACAAGATGCCCTCGATTGTGACACAGAAAAATATCCCCGGGGAGCAAAATCACCCCTGGTTGACAACCACTGAATTAAATCTTACTTTGGAAGGGAAGATAAAATTATTTCTACCATTCACCACCGTTAGTGGTAAAGTCTCCCTTATTTTTTTTTTATCAGAAGAAACAGAAAGGACGTTTTAAAATAGATTGTGGGTCAGAATAGAGAGTTATGTGTATAGGTAATAAAAAGCAAAGGGTTTCAAGAACCAGAAAGAGGAACCTAAAAATACAGCCCGAGAACACTTAACAATTGATATTGGCCATAGAAACTTGGGCGGCTCTAATACAAATCACTGTTTATGTGGGTAATTCTTTGGTCTTGGTACTGGGTTATAAGTCATTTTTACTGGCCAGAACATACTGATCGCTATACCCTCCTCACCCCATGGCTTTTTAAAATGTAAAATCAGGTTTGACACCCTCTAGCCACTGTTGCCTTACTTGCTCATTTCTGTAAGCATTCAGCTCACAGAAATCCAGCGGGACGTCAGGGATCAAAATTTTGTAGGGGTACCTGGCTGGCTCAGTGGGTAGAGCGTGCGACTCTTGTTCTCGTGGTCATTTTGAGCCCCACATTGGGTGTAAAGATTACTTAAATAAATAAAACTTTTTAAAAAGTTTGTTTTTTTTTTTTTCAATTTCAGTTCTGATTGGCCCAAAGTTAATTTCTTCCGATTGCCTCAATAGGATTTTTTCAAGCATGGCCCACTGGTTTTGTAAGAATTGGGTTAACTGCTCTAGGATCTATCTATCTATCACTGTTTTTCTCTGAAGGTCGGTTTTTCTAGCCAAGAGTGAGTGGTTTGCTTTCAGATCAATTTGCAAAGTGCTCCTGGTTTTTGAAAGGAGGAGGACGGCTGTACAGTGCTCACTAACAATGTGTTTAGGTAGAGTTAACAATCCAGGACTCCTTTTAAGAGGTGGGAATCTCCATTTTTAAGTCTTTAAAAGATAACTTTTATCTGGAAGTTGTATTTTTTAGTACTCTTCACGAAACTCAAAAGATGCTTGAGTTGAACTAATCAAGCAGAGACTTCCGGCAAGCTCCAACATTTCCCCAATGATTGGAGCACAGAAAGTTTACCCACCCCCGAAAACTTACAAAGGCCGGAAGAAACTTGAGATGAGCGTGGAGAGCCTCTTTCTTGGGCTGTAGGTAGATGGCCGGTGTGTGTTCAAAATGGCTCTCACGAACTCTGTATAGGTGAGTCTCCTGTACACGACCGGCTTCATCCCTACGCGCGATCGGAAGGCACCACTCGACTCTTGGAGTCTCCGATAAGCAGACATTTCAGTGGAATAGCTTACCATCCTGTTCTCATTTGTTGAGTGCCCTGGCCCAGCATATCCATGTCTCTGACCCACCCACTCCCATACATTCCCCCCAAATAAACAGGTTTTCAGCTGGATGTCTTACTGCAGCCCTTTATCCTGAAACCAAACACATAGCAATTTACTTTGACTCTTCATCCGGACCCCCGGTCGTGCCCCCCAGTTCCCCTGTTGTTTGGGGGGTCTCCAGCAGAAACCCGGCCACACCTACTGCAATTAACACCTGAGGTTTCTTTTCTCTCCTCAGCTCTCTGCGCTGCAAGCCAAGGTCCATTATCTCAAGTTCCTCAGTGACCTTCGACTGTATGGGGGTCGTGTGTTCAAGGCAACATTAGTGGTAATTGCTTTGGGTTTTATTTTTTTGCTTTCTCTTGGGAGCCTGCAAAATAGCACTGCCTTTGACAAAAGCAAATCAGCTGTGAATCTTTTCCAGCCTTCATTTCTAAGCGACTGCAGCACAGTCTGGAAATATCAGAAGAAATGTTAAACTAGATAACACCACTGTAGAATGCCCTAGAAAAAGAAATATGATGAACCAAGAGCATCGATGCGCTCTAACAATGGCCTTCTTTTAAATCATTGGGCCAGAAGTTGCTTTCATGTTAAAAAAGAAACAACAAAACAAAACCAAAAAAATCCTCATTTCTAAGAGTGTCTCATGATTATGAATGTATGTGCTGGGATAACAGTTACTTTCTATGTTATTCATGATTGATCAGCGCCTCGATGCGATCGTAATGTCTGGTTCTTCTAACTGGCTGATTTAGTACAATATAATCGAGGAATACTTGCTAAAGAAAATGTGATCTTATAAGAACAGACTGTCAGACTCAAGTCTGCATGGTGTTTTAGAGGTCTAGGATTTTTAGGATTTGTCCTCCTCTCTCAGCAGGCGGAAAAGCGCTCAGAAGTGACTCTCCTGGTTGGGCCCCGATACGGCATAAGCCACGTCATAAACACCAAGACAAACCTGGTGGCTCTTTTAGCCGACTTCAGCCACGTCAACAGAATCGAGATGTTTACCGAGGAGGACAGCTTGGTGCGGGTAGAGTTGCACGTGCTGGATGTAAAGGTAAGTCTTTCAGCTGTGGACCTGGCACCCTGATCTGAAAAGCTCGTTGGTGGTGGCACCACTGATATGTACACAGCCGTCAACATTGCACTGTGGGCATAGGATCAGAGATGGGACGAGGTACAGAGGAAAATCCACCCATGTCTGGCCCGAGGCCTCCAGTCCTCCCTAAAGAGCCGTGTGATCTGGGGACGAGTTGTTCGACCACTTCCTCTGTACATGAGAAAGCAAACGAGTTCGTTTCTAAGGTCCTTTGTAGCTCCTGAGTGTGTGAATATGGCGTGTGGGGGGAGGTTTTTCCCTGCTGGCCTTCTAGAATATTCCTGTCCAGCGTGTCAGGGATATCCTTCCCAACTTTGTTTAGAACGGCCATTTGGCCCATGTGTGTTTATTCTCTGGGACAAGCTGAGCATTTCTGTCATTCAGCCTTTTTCTGCTCTAGCCGTTAGTACTGACTGAACGGCTAGCCCCTATGAATGTCGTGGCCATTCCATTTGAGACAACAATCTGACATTGTCCTCAAAGGGCAGAACTCAACTCCCGAAGCGGAAGTTGATGGGAAATAATCCAGGTCCCCTCTACCTACCTTCTTGTCCCAGTAGTGGATGAGTCATCGGTTTGGGGCCAGATGTTTCCATGGAGAAAAGGAAACCGTATCAGTCAAGAGGAGTGCTCCGAGAATAGGCGACGGTTCTGTCTACACAGCAAATTGAAAAGCCTCTATAGCGGGAAACAGTGACTATGGACTGGAGAGTATGGAGCTCAGACATGGCTGCCATGGCTGGTGGCATTCATGGGCTGAGTCCAGGGCCTCTGGTTGACTTCATGGCAATGCAAGTGCAAGAACAGACTTGGGACATCTGGCCCACTCTTTGAGCAGAGATGCTAACAACAGCGGCCCCCTCATAGAAAGAGTAGGGAAAAGAGTGAATTAGAGGCAGTCATCACACACCTGATAACGGGATGATCCAACCCAACAGAAGTAGGTGGCAAGACCCTATGGGCGGTCTCCTGCTTATAGGGACGAGTTGTGGGATGCTTTGAGGGGAGCCCTCAGTTGAAACGGAAAGAAAAGGCAGGTTAGCCACTAGTATGGGGGCTTTGGGTGGAATGGTGGATTCCATTAGCCAGGGCCATCAAACGTGGCCAGGGTCCTATACCTTGGACTAAAAGCAGGAGCTGGTCACCTCGATGTTTCTGTGCCTCTCTGAGTGTCTGCTTTTGCATTGCTCCCTTATTCCTGTCAAGTTCTCACTCTCTCTCACCAAGAACACACCAGCCAGTCCACCCTTCCTAATTCAAAGAGAATAATTGCTTCAACTAACCACCTTTTCCCTATATGCCCAAGCCTCGTCTCCAATCATATGATAGCCTCATTCTTTCCAGAAAGTTTTACCAAGGCCTATTCTCAGCTCCCATCTCCTGTGAATTTACAATTTCTTTTAAAAGCAGCCTTTTCCCAGATCTTTTTGACACTTTGCATTCAGTCTTAGACGTAATTTCCACTGGAATTTTTACTTCTTTTCAACACTAATTTGCACTATGAACTCAAACTTCATCTTCCCGTGATTTTTCAGATCGCAGGTTCACATTTGGTAACTGACCCCTTAACTGTCACTTTTTCAAAATGTTAACTATTTGGAAACAAAACCAGTATTATTGTTGTTTTTTCTCCCATCCCAGTATTACCTGGGAAGATTCAAAATGTCTCCGCTTTCAAGATGGTGTCACAGAAATGTTTTTCAGTAAGGCTCTTGGTGTTACTTCTGACCCTCTGTATTTCTCCAAGGAAATGGTTGCCCAGTAACTTTCTTTGTTATATTTCATAAGCACCAATGCAACTGTTGTCAGCCTGAGGGAGCTTATTAAGGACGGATGGCTTTAACGAATATATTCTCTTTTGTGTAGCCCATCACACTCCTGATGGAATCATCAGATGCCATGAACTTGGCCTGCTTAACTGCTGGCTACTACCGGCTACTTGTGGATTCCAGGAGATCAATATTTAACATGGCCAACAAGAAAAATACAGGGACCCAGGAAACAGGTATTCTCTTCCTAAACTCAATGGAGCACTACCCACCCCCCCACCTTACCTGACAACAATAAGAACGTTTCTTGAAAAGTTAAAATTGTGCTCATACAAAAATCTAATGTCCAAATGTAATACAAAAGCCTTCAAATAATTCTGATATGGTCTATTTTTTTAATGAAAATATTGATTTTTTTCCATCCTGTTTTACTCGTCCCTTGGAAATGGTGGTGTTTCAAAGGGAGTGGTGGTTACTCATCACTTGGAAACGCTGAACATGTTTCAAAGGGAGTGATTTTCCTATTCTGAAGGTAGTAAGCATCAGTGTTTGTGACTGAGTTTTTATTGCCTTGCTCTTCCAGAGCTCAGGATGGGGAGAACTAATGGTGGAATGCACAGTAGGACTTGTAAGCCCCCCTCCACCCCCATCCCCCAACCCCCACCCCGCTTAGGGCTTTTCCCTCCTTAAGGGGCCCTAGGCCTAGATATCTGGGCACCTCGTCCTACATCCAACTTATATCCAGGATTCTGGGAGCTCTGAGACCCACTGGAGGACGTAGGGATCACCCAGTACTTGGACTCGGGCCTCTAGAAAGAACCCCAGCAGCCATCTTAGCTCCATAGTCGGGGCACTGATATGGCAGGCAAAGACATCCAACCAGTTCAGCCACTTGACAGGACAAGATAGTTCCCAAGTGGGGACAAGGAGGACTGCGATGTTAACAGCTTCTCTGAGAGTAGGTGGTTTTCATTTGCTTTAGAATTTCTTTTCTTCAGTGTTTGGTTATTTTCTTCCATCTGCTGGGGACACTCGGTAAATGTGGCTGATGGACAGACACTAGCACTCAAGCCAGAGCTGCTGACCCCTGAAAAAATCATAACGGGGGGTTCTGAAACCAGGGTTTCTCTTAAAGGGAGAATCTTAAGGACAAATTCCATTGTCGCCATTTTGGAAAGAGAGAGAGGAGGGAAGGGAAATGTCCTCTCACTTTCAGACTTAGTAAGAAACGTAAATCATTACTCCCTAAATATCTCGTCACCTGTAGACGTGCACAACCACACAGCTCACACGCAGCTGATGATGATGGCTGGGGAGGGGAGAGCAGCTGGTCTCAGAAAGAAGGGGAACCTGAGAGAAAATGAGGGCGATGGCCAAGGCACGCCAGAAGGCAACTTGGAATTACAACTGGACATGATCCAGCCCCACCTGGAAGTGGCTTGTTTCCATTTCTCTAAGTTTCGGTTTTCTCATTGTAAAATCGGGATCAAGAAGTTAGTGGGCAAGGGAAGGGTTCAAAAGGAATTTGTGTACAACACTTAAAAAGATGCCCAGAACTTCTGTCAACAAGGGGCAGGGAAGCAGGAGTGGGAGAACTTGAGAACAAAAGTGACAGAAATGGAGAAAGGAAAGGAAGACAGACATAAGGCAAGGGAAGACCCTGAGACACCCAAATGATCAAAAATAAACAGGGAAGGAACAAGAAGGCGGTAGCAAGGGGAGGCCAGCTCTGGCGGTGCACATTTGTGGGATCACATGTTTCCGAGCTAGGAGATTTCGAACAACTTTGCCCCAGCCTGGGAAATTCCAAAGATCAGTTCTGTGGTGTAACACAACCTTTTCACGTTGGAAAACCGGTTTTTTGCTTTTTATTTTCAAATCTTAAAGTTCATCTTGAAAATGGAACCTTTTTCCCCCATAGACTGTTGAGATTGTACAGGTGTGTGTGGAAGACAAAACCTACCATTTCAACAACAGTCACAGTAATAAGGGCTTCCATTCTGTCCATTCGATAGTGACTTACAATGTAATGTGACCCGCTGAGACCCAAGAAGCATGGAGGGTGAAGCCTGTTTAGACCAGCTCATCCCTGGTCCACACTGTCTTCCCACCAGATTAGGCCATGGTGTAGACCCCAGTTCCTAACTCACATCTTTCTGTGTCTCTAAAATCATTCCAAAAGCCAAGCCAGCACCCCCTTTTGGAAGGAAGCCAAGATTGAGTGTGTATTTTCTTCTTACCTCAAACTGATCAGAGACCTTAGTCAAGATCTCTAATAAGGAACAGCAACCCCCCATTTCTTCCCTATCCTGAAAACTAACCTTCAGTTACTTACAGAATCCCTGAACCCACATAGCTATGACCTCTGAGCATTAGGAGGAGCTGAGTAAGTATCAATCAAGCGTTTAAGCTGCCGCTCTGTTCAGCTTTCATGTTGTTCTAAACCGGAAGTTGGCAAAAGATGGCTGATGGATCAGATCTTGTTCTTGTAAATAAAGTTTTATTGGCACTCAGCCATGCACATTATATTTGTTTCCTAGGACTGCCATGCCAGGTTATCGCAAACCCTGAGGCTTAACATAACGGGAACTTACTCTCTCATGGTTTTGCTGGCTACTGGTCCAAAATCTAGGCAGCAGCAGGGCCGTACTTCCTCCACAGGCTCAAGGGGAGAATCTTTTCTTGCCTCTCCCAACTTCCAGGGGCCAGCAGCATTCCTTATGGCTGCATGACTCTGATCTCTGCATCGCCTTCCCCGCTTTTCTGTGGGGCCCCATATTTCCCTCTGCTTTCCCCCTATAAGGACACTGGTTGTTGGATTTAAGGCCCGCACGGATAATCCAGATGAACTCATCTCAAGAGCCATAACTGAACTATCCCTGCAAATGCTCTTTTTTCAAATAAGGTCGTATTCACAGAGTGGACCTGTCTTTTGAAGAGGCCACTGTTCAACCCATTGCATGCGTGTCTTCATGTGGCAGCCGTGGCTACATTCGTGGGAGTAGAGCAGAGTTGAGTGGCTGCTTGACTGAAAATGTCTACCATCTCACCTCCTCCCTTGGCAGGAAGAATTTGCCAGCCATTAGTTTAGACCCAGAGCTCTGTCACAGCTTTGCTAAACCCCCCTCCGTCTTCCAGCGACTCAGTCCCCCGACACCACCATGCACACAGCCAGTCGTCATTGAAATTGTTCACGAAACAGTGCTGAACCCCCACATGCCTGTTTATCATCAGGTAACATGTGGATATGGTTCTCGTGGAGTAGCTCAGGGTCTTCAAAATTATATCTTTACTTGCTACTCGCAAAAATACATGCATTTAACAAAAGGACTTGGAACGACATTCAGCACTGAGTTTAATGTGTACCACTTGGGGGAAGGAAAAACATCTTCGGTAAAATTGATTTTCTCTCCCCGTATGTCTTGTACAGCTGATGTCAGTATTACCCAGACTTAGGCCCCGGGGCAATTTGAGGGCACAAATGGGAGAAGATGTGGCCCCAACATTTCCTCAGAATGTTTCCTCTGGAATCTACAAAGCAATATTGACAGAATGACACACTGCCTTGTCTTGTTAAATGCCAGAGCAAAGTCTCCACATCAGAATTCCCTCTTGGAACACCCTAGAGGAACAGCCAAAACAATGATTTTTAAATTAGGGTTCTGCGATTTTAATTCATGAGGAACATCAAACAAACCCTCAGGATTCTCCTGATACCAATAACAATTGAAATTAGCCAAACTGTTAACTACGCTTGGAAATAGCAGAGAGGGGGGAAAAAAAAGAAAAGAAATAGTAGAGAGAAGTCCGTTACCTGTAATGCGCTCCGCCTAACGCAATCATACACGTGTGTGCACATGCACACACGCGGGCTTCCATCCTGACCCTTATGCGTGAAAATCTTACCACCCACTAGGATATACAAAGACTGAAGATAGAGGTTTTTGTGTTCTCATTGCAATATTATCATGTTCTTATATATGTATATATTAGATTATTTTTATTGTGACACTATTATATTATCACTACAAGATTTCCTAAAATACATGGTGAAAATACAAGACTTTCTCTTAACTCAGTGAGGAAAAAGTCCAACATCTTCTTCCACCAGGTGGGGAATGTCAGCCCTTGCTTTACTGAGAAAAGGGGGATCTATTTTCTGGAATGACAGCTGATTGGACTATGGCCTTTAAGGAATTCAAAAGGCATGTTGTATATTCCCGTGCATAGGCAGAAATGAGGTCTTCTAATAATAGAACCAAGGGTCACATGGAGTTAAGCTCTAGTTCCCTATTCTCAGATGGTATTCTTTTTCTTTTTTTTTTTTTTAACTCAAATAGCAATTATATTTTGTGCGGGCTCGATTTTGTTAAGGTCAGTTCTCCTAACCAGGAAATCCTGACACCTGAAGCCTCCATCGACTGGTTCGCTCTCTGGAAAGCTGCATGACCGTATTTCCAAAAGTGATACTACAAGCCATGAAATTAAGAAACCAGGCCTCCCAGTAACCTTGTCTTTGCATGATTCTTTCTCCTTAGGAACGGAAAATAAAGGAAAACATAACCTCCTTGGCCCCGACTGGAACTGTATACCCCAGATGACCACCTTCATTGGCGAAGGGGAACAGGAAGCCCAAATCACATATATAGATTCAAAACAGAAGACGGTCGATATTTCAGATGGCACCTTGTGTCCCAAAGACCACCGGCACCTGTATCTAGACAACACCTATAATCCGGATGAACTCAACCAGCCGCTGACCCAGCCGGGAGACGCTCCATGTGAAGCCGACTACAGGACTCTAGCTCAGCGGTCCCTCTTGACCCTCTCAGGACCAGAAACACTGAAGAAAGCACAGGAGTCTCCGAGAGGAGCTAAAGTGTCCTTTATTTTCGGAGATCTCGCCTTGGATGATGGCGTGAATCCCCCGACTCTCGGCTACGAAAGACTGTTGGAGGAGAGCCCAGAACTGCTGGAGAAGCAGAGGAGTCTCTACATGGCCAGTGCCAATGACATGAAGGGCCTTGATCTCGCTCCGGATCCCGAGAGCATCCAGTTTGTGGCAAATTCCGTTTATGCAAACATAGGCGACGTGAAGAACTTCGAGGCTACCGAGGGGATAGAGGAGCCCCTCCTGCACGACATCTGTTACGCAGAAAACACTGACGACGCGGAGGACGAGGACGAGGTGAGCTGTGAGGAGGACCTTGTGGTGGGAGAGATGAACCAGCCAGCCATCCTCAACCTGTCTGGGTCAAGCGACGACATCATTGACCTCACGTCCCTACCCCCTCCGGAAGGGGACGACAATGAGGACGACTTCCTGCTGCGTTCCTTGAACATGGCCATCGCTGCACCCCCACCTGGCTTTCGAGATAGTTCAGATGAGGAGGACTCTCAGAGCCAGGCAGCCTCCTTCCTCGAGGACAAGGAGCCAGGCAGAGGTCTGCAAGGTGATGAGATCCCCGTGTCCCTCATTGATGCGGTGCCCACCAGCGCCGAGGGGAAGTGCGAGAAGGGCCTGGATAACACCGTGGTTTCCACTCTGGAAGCTCTAGAAGCTCTGTCCGTGTCAGAAGAACAGCAGACCAGTGACAATTCAGGTTCTTTCACGATTGTTACATTTATTCACTGATAACCATGCATTTCGTCCTCTCAAGCCATTTACCCTCAGAGTCCTGTTACCTGCTGTTCTCCATTTCACGCATGTCCCGTTTCATAAGTGTGTTGAAACGACCATCGTGGGTTTTTTGTGTATGTGGTTTCCTTTGTTTTTTGTTTTTTGTTGCTCTTTTTTAACATGCGGTATGTATTTTTCCTCATTTCTGGAACAATTGTGCAATAAACTCAGAGTCCTCACTGCAAAGGGAAAACCTTGGTTTTTTTGTTTGTCTTTTGTTGTTGTTGTTGTTTTTCATAATAACGAGTCCCATTTTCTTACGTGTCTCCTAGTGCCTCTGATGCATCCATTAATCAGTTCTTGTCTTTTACGGCATGCAGGTGTAGCCATCTTGCGGGCTTATAGTCCCGAGTCTTCGTCAGACTCGGGCAATGAGACTAACTCTTCCGAAATGACTGAGAGCTCTGAACTGGCCACAGCACAGAAGCAGTCAGAAAGCCTCTCCCGCATGTTCTTGGCCACTCACGAAGGCTACCACCCGCTGGCGGAGGAGCAGACAGAGTTCCCCACCTCCAGAACCCCTGCCGGGGGCTTGCCTCCCAAGTCCTCCCACGCCCTGGCCGCCCGCCCCGTCACCGACCTCCCGCCCAAAGTTGTGCCTTCCAAGCAGATCCTTCCCCCAGACCCTATGGAGATGGAGCCCGAAACCATGGAGACCAAGTCGGTCACTGACTATTTTAGCAAACTGCACATGGGGTCGGTGGTGTATTCCTGCACCAGCAAAAGGAAAAGCAAGCTGGCCGATGGGGAGGGGAAGGCTCCCCCTAGTGCAAACCTGCCCGGGAAAAAACAGCAGGGGACCAAAACGGCCGAGGCAGAGGAGGAAGCCAAAGGTAAATTTGGTACTGTGTCTTCAAGGGACAGCCAACACCTAAGCACTTTTAACCTGGAAAGAACTGCCTTTCGCAAGGACAGCCAAAGGTGGTACGTGGCCACCGAGGGGGCGGTGGCCGAGAAGAGTGGCCTGGAAGCGGCAACAGGGATCCCATTCCCGAGAGCTTCTGGTCTGGGGACAAGGGAGGCAGAAGAGAAGGTTGAAGGGGCTCCTGACGGAGAAGCCAGTGAGGTCGCAGCGCTTGGCCAGCGGGATCACTTCTTAACGGATGTGACCTGTGTATCTTCAGCCAAAGACTTAGGTAACCCCGAGGATGCCGACCCGTCTACCTGTGACCATCCTTCCAAGCTGCCTGAGGCGGAAGAGAGCGTGGCCCGCCTTTGTGACTACCACTTGGCCAAGCGGATGTCCTCGTTACAAAGCGAGTGCCATTTTTCTCTGCAGAGTTCTCAAGGCTCGTCGGTGGACGCGGGCTGTGGCACAGGCAGCAGCAGCACAAGTGCCACGCCCGTGGAGTCCCCACTCTGCCCCGCCATGGGCAAGCACCTGATTCCCGAGACTTCAGGGAAGGGCATGAGTTACGTTCCTTCCGAGGAGAGAGCCGCTGGGCTGGCCCCCCACGGAGCCACCTTTAAGGAGCTACACCCACAGGCAGAAGGGATGTGTCCGCGGATGGCAGTGCCCGCCCTGCACACAGCTATTAACGCGGAACCCCTGTTTGGCACTTTGCGAGATGGATGTCATCGACTCCCCAAGATTAAGGAAACCACAGGTACAGCAATGATGGATTTAGTGCTTTGCGTCGTGCGCCAAAAACACGTAAACCAGATTTACGACAAACCGAAAAATAAAAAGCCTGGAAGAAAAGGACAAGTTAGGGGGTTTGGGGGTTGTTGGTTTTTTTTTTTAAAGCTGCAAAACTATGGCCAGACTAAGGAGCGATCATGGATCCTCTCCCTCCCCCACCCCCACAGTGGTCGGTGAGCACTGAAGTTTCTGGATCTGGATCAAGAGTGCGAA
>RCUC01070014.1:0-11695 GCA_003697995.1 Taxidea taxus jeffersonii | reverse complement strand
AAAATTTATTTATTTGACAGATAGAGAGATCACAAGCAGGCAGAGAGGCAGGCAGAGAGAGAGAGGGAAGCAGGCTCCCTGCCTAGCAGAGAGCCCGATGCGGGACTCGATCCCAGGACCCAGAGATCATGACCTGAGCCGAAGGCAGCGGCTTAACCCACTGAGCCACCCAGGCGCCCCAATACTTCTATAGGTATATCTGTTTGTATAGTTCTCTTAGAACCATTATAGTGTTTCACATACACCACTAAAGCCCCAATTAATTAAACAACAAGATACCACTACACAACTATTAGATGGTGGAAATGCAAAAACACTGATAACACCAAGGGCTGATGAGGAGGCAGAGCCAATAGAACTCTCAGACACTGCTGCTGGGAATGCAAGACCATAACAGCCACTTTGCAAGGTGGTGCAGCAGCTCCTTACGAAACTGTTCGCACCACACAAGCCAGCAGTTTTCTCTTTGTTATTTACCCAAATGAATTTAAAACTAATGTCCACCCAAAACCCTGCACATGGATGTTTAGAGTAGCTTTATTCATAATTTCCCAAACTTGGAAGCCACCAAGAAGTCCTGCACGAGCTGAATAGATGACTAAATTGTGGAACATCCAAACAATGGAATATCATTCAGCACTAAAAAGAAATGAACTGAAAGGAAATGAAATAAAAATGAAATGAGTGCTCAACAGAAAGGAGTTACCAGGTCTTGGAGGATGTTCCTAAGTGAAATATTACTTCCCTCGTATGAATATTACTAGTGCATATTAGTAAGTGAAAGAAGCCAATCTGAAAAGGCTACCTATTGTATGATTCCAACCCTATGACATTCTGGAAATGGGCAAAACTGTGGAGATAGTCAAAGGATCGGTGGTTGCTAAAAGTTCGAGGGAGGGAAGGATACACAGGCAGAGCACAGGGCACTGTGATGGTTAATTTTATGTGTCAACTTGATTGGCATCAGGGTGCCCAGATGGCTGGTAAAATATTCCTTCTGCGTGTGTCTGTGAGGATGTTTTGGGAAGAGATTAGCATTTGAATTGGTAGACCGAGTACAGAAGACTGCCCTCACCAAGGCAGGTGGGCGACATCTAGTCTGTGGAGGGCCTCAATCGAACCAAAAAAAGTGGAGGAAGGGCAGACTTGCTCTTTGCTTGAACTGGGACAGGGCTGCCCTTACACACAGGTGCTGCTTGTTTTCAGGCTTTCAGACTTGGATCAAAACTTACACCATCAGCCCCCTCCTCCCCCTGATTCTCAGGCCTTTGGACTCGGCCTCACACCATCAGCTGCCCTGGTTCTCAAGGCTTCAGATTCACTGAATCATACCACCAGCTCTCCTGTTCTCCAGCTTGCAGGCAGCAAACTGTGGGACTTCTCAACCTTCATAATCCAGTGACCCAATTTCTATAACAAACCTCCTTTTTTTTTTTTTTTTTTATTTGTCAGAGAGAATGAGAGCACGAGAGCGAGCACAGGCAGAGTGGCAGGCAGAGGCAGAGGGAGAAGCAGGTTCCCTGCTGAGCAAGGAGCCCGATGTGGGACTCGATCCCAGGACGCCGGGATCATGACCTGAGCCAAAGGCAGCCACTTAACCAACTGAGCCACCCAGGCATCCCCAAACCTCCTCTTTTATATATATATATATCCTATCAGTTCTGATTCTCCGGAGAACCCTGACTAATACAGGCAACGAAACTCTTCTGTACGATGCTGTAATGGTGGATATGAGTCATTATACATTTGTCAGAACCTACAGAATGTGCAACACCAGCCATGAAAGCGGATGTAAACTATGGACTTCATGTGATAAGGATGTATCAATGTAGGTTCATCAATTTTAACAAATGCACCACTCCGGGAGAGGACGCTGAGTGGGGGAGTACATGTGTGGGGGGTGCCGGGAGTGTATGGGAACTCTGCCTTTTCTGCTCAATTTTGCTGTAAACCTAAAACTGCTTTAAAAAATAAATTCTATTAAAAGGAAAAAAAAAGGTCCAGACTTCCAGTTCTAAGTTAAATAAGTCGCAGGGATGAAAAATACAGCATAGGAAATATAGTCAATATTATTATAATAGCATTGTATGGTAACAGATGGTAGCCACACTTATGGTGAGCATTGCATAATGTATAGGATTGTCCATTCACTATGTTGTAAACCTGAAAGTAACGTAACACCGTGTGTCAACCATCTGTCAGTAAAAAAAGGAAAAAAAAGAAAAATAATGAAGAAACTGCTAGATGATATTAGATGCTACTAACTAGTAATGATAAAAATGATGTGACTTGAGTATTAATATAGATAGATCAGTGAGAAAGAATACAAAGCTAGAAATAGACCCATATATAAAAAATATGTAATAAGGATCATGTTTTAAATTTGTGGTGAAGAGCTGAGCTGCTTAGAGCCCCTGGGTGTGAACCCAGAGAGGGATGCTGTAACCCTCCTGAAGCCTTATTCACAAAGCCCACCACCAGTGTCATGGCTCCAAGTATATGGCTCGTTTCCATATATATTGTTGTATATTCTATGCAGATTATTTCATGTATATGCCTAGAACAACTGCCTATTCTCTAAAAAGAAGTCATTAGATTCTAATATTACCATGCAAAAAATTAAATCTGAAATAGTAAAAATTAGAAAATATATGTGATTATTACATCTTGAAGTGGGAAAAATCTCTTCTTAGGGAAAACCACAAGTATAAAAAGCTCAAAAGAAAAAAATTAAACAGAATTAAAGGGTAAATTTAAAAAAGACATTCATTATATATGCTACACAAAGGTTACTATTATTATATGCTGAGCTTTTAGAGTTGTTAAGAAAATGAAAAACCAATATAAAAATTGACATAGTACATTAGTGGACAATCCAGAAAATAAATACACAGAGCCAGTAAAAATATGACAAAATTCCATCCTGCTAACTAGGATTCAATAAAACCACTATTTGCCTAAAGGTTTTGGGTTTTTTTGCTTTTGAAAGGCTGAAATAACCTTTTGCAACCTTCTTGGAATGAAATTTGGCAGGATGTTTAAAGAGCCATAAAAATTAGAGATGTACACAAAAATGTATATGAAAGGTTATTTAGCTCATATGTCCTACAACACAGACATGATTAAACAAATCATGCTGTATTCATAATCTGATATAATACTAAGCAGCCACTAACATTTTTGTTGAAAAAAGGAGACTTCAAAATGGAATGCCCACATTCTTCTAAGATAAAAGAAAAGGAAAGTTCTTTTCCTTGGATGGATTTGTGATAAGAGTGATAAGAGTTGCTTAATTTAAGGAGGATTTTTATTTTTTTCTTCGTTCTTTTCTGTTTTAAAATTATTTTGTAATGTACAATGACCAATTTTGTAGTTAGGAAAAAGCGTCATTTTCTGTTTAAATAAAGTACCCAACACCAGGCACCTGGGTGGCGCAGTGGTAAGCCTCTGCCTTCTGCTCAGGTCATGATCTCAGGGTCCTGGGATGGAGCCCCATATTAGGATCTCTGCTCAGCAGGGAGCCTGCTTCCCCTTCTCTCTCTGCCTGCCTCTCTGCCTCTCTTGTGATCTCTCTCTCTGTCAAATAAATAAATAAAATCTTTCTAAAAAAAACAAAATAAATAAATAAATAAATAAACAAATAAAGTACCCAACTAAAAAAAAAAAAGGAAAAAAAGAAAAAAAAAACCCAACAATTAAAATCAACTAGGATGGGGACGCCTGGGTGGCTCAGTTGGTTAAGCAGCTGCCTTCGGCTCAGGTCATGATCCCAGCGTCCTGGGATCGAGTCCCATATCGGGCTCCTTGCTCGGCAGGGAGCCTGCTTCTCCCTCTGCCTCTGCCTGTGCTCGCTCGCTCGCTCGCTCTCTCCCTCTCTCTGACAAATAAATAAATAAATAAATAAAAATCAACTAGGATGTGGGAAAGACCTCAAAATGGAATATAAATAGTAACAAACCTAACTGTATTACAATTGAATTAGGTAGCCACACTAAAAGGCAAAGAAAAGAACTGACCTAAGTAACTTAGTAAAAACATATTTTGGCTGAATAAGTGTGTCCTCCAGAATGGAACAAAGAAGCATATATCTCTTAGATGATGGGGGCCAGATCTTTCACTGTTGGAGGAAACACTTCAAGTAAAGAGAAAAGATAGAATAATCGCTGTGGTGTTGAATGGAATCAGAGGTATCACAGATATGAACTCATGGGTGTGTGTGTGTGTGTGTGTGTGAGATACACATACACGCAGATAGATGCAGAAATAGATGTAAATAATTTTTAGCTCTGTCTGCTGAAAGGGCTTAAGAATAATGGTATATAGAAATACGCCCACCTAGCACTCAGATTTTGATTTCTTTTTTTAAAAATTTATTTATTTATTTATTTATTTGAGAGAGAGAGACAGAGTGAGACAGCATGAGAGGGGAGGTCAGAGGGAGAAGCAGACTCCCCATGGAGCTGGGAGCCCGATGTGGGACTCGATCCCAGGACTCCGGGATCGTGACCTGAGCCGAAGGCAGTTGCTTAACCAACTGAGCCACCCAGGTGCCCCCAGATTTTGGTTTCTAATACCATTCTTCAACAGAGGGAACCAGGTTTCTTTGGAGAAGTGGTTAATTCCAGGGCTCTGAGTGGGGGAGAGACACGATGAGGTTTCATTTTGAAGAGACCAATCTGTTCACAGAGAGGAAAATGGATTAGGGGAGTCGGAGCAGATAAGTAAGACCCATGAGGAAGCTACTGCAATAGTCCAAGTTAGAGACAAAGGTGAGAAGATGTAAGGTAGAAAATACATACGGTGGTGGAGGATGAGAGGGAGAAAACAGGTTTGAAAGATGTTTAGGAAGTCAGTGAGACGAGAGCTGGTGACAGGCTGGGTATGGGCGGTAAAGGAAAAGGAAATAATCATTACTCCTGCCCTGAATGTCCAGATGGATGAGTGCGTCATTAACCAACGCAGAGCAGGCTTACATAAAACCTTCGTCCGTCCTGTCTCAGGTTGAGTTTGGGATGCCTTTGGGACATCCAAGTGAGGGCATAAGTAAAGTTAAATATACATAATTGGAACAAGGGAAGGAGGTCAGGGAGTCTTCAGCACACAGGTGGTAACTGGATTTTCTGTGTTAGCCACTGTACACGTACCAAACCTAAGGGCCCGCTTACTCCCACCAGTCATACCCACTAGTTCTGGCAGCCCATATGGTGAGAAAGAAGACAACACCAGGGATGGCCCTTAAAACAGTGAGTTTCTCCTCCACTAGTCTCTCTTGAAAACCACACTGACTCAAAGACAACTTTATCTCACCACCTCCCACAGGCAATCTGCTAGCAAGTCCTCTCCAGTCCGTCCCTCGCTCCTCACCCTGCGGCTGTGTCTCAGTGTCGGCCCTCCAGGCCCACCAGCCACTCAGCCGCAGTGACCTTCCTAAGTGTTATGCCTCCTTCCTGCCCTACCTCTTGAAATCATGAGAGAGTTATCATAGCAGCTCATATTTATAGAGTGCTTTAGACACCGTGTTTAAATCTTTCCATGGGTTATCTCATTAATGTTCACAAATTTCTGAGACAGGCATTTTCTCTTCCTCCCTCCCTTCCTTTCTTCTTTCTTTTTTTTTTCTTTCTCTTTTTCTTTTTTTACAAATAAAGAAATGGAGGCTTAGGAGAAGTTAAGTAACTTGATCAAGATTATATAGGTTGTACGTGGTAGAGTCTAAATATGATTGTAGTTTATTCAGTTCTAAAGCTTGTGCACTCAGCTGTCATGCTCTACATGCACTGTAAACAAGAAGGGGAGAATTACTATGAGAGAGAGGAAAGAAATAACTAAGAGGACAGAACTCTGTTACAGAAAACACGAGTACACCCAATGAATACTTTCCATGTCTGTCTTTTTTTTTTTTTTAAAGATAGATTGATTGATTTTAGGGAGAGAAGGAGAGCAAGCATGGGGAGGGGCAGAGAGAGAGGGAGAGGGAAACTTTAGCAGACTCCTCACTGAGCTCAGAGCCCGACTCAGGCTTGATCTCAAGACCCTGGGATCATGACCTGAACTGAAACCAACTGTTGGACACTTAACTGACTGTGCCACCCTGGGGTCCCTCATGTCCTGTTTAATAATCTGTCTTTCATGTCTGACTCTCAAGCACCTAGCTAGTCCCATGCAGCAATATGTTCGACAAATATTCATTATGTCTCTTATGTACCAGACACCCTACTGGGTGCTTGGTGCACAGAAGTAGGAGACACACTGCTCCTTGTGATACACTGTTTAATGGTCAAGGATTCTTCCCATCCCAGTATGCATTCACTTTTGAAATGTGCTTTTGCAACATCTTCAAACCAGAGGTGGAGTCTCTGTCTCTGCCCCCTTGAATCTTGGCTGGCCTTGCGAACTGGTCTGATCAACAGAATGTGGTACAAATGATAGGAATGTTTTGGAGCCTAGGCCTCAAGAGAGCTTGTCGCTTCTGGCTTTCTCTCTCGCAGAGTGCTGCCTTGAGAACAATATGCAAGGAAGATGGTCTAAACTCCTGGAGGATGCAAGGTCATGGAGAAGAGATCTGAGACATCTCAGCCAATAGCCAGCACCAATGGCCACATGTGTAAATAAAGCCATCTTGGGCTTTCTGTCCCAGCCAGCCTTGCACCAGCCACATGAGTGAGCCCAAGTGACCCAGGAGAGGAACTGTTCAGACAAGCCACAGAATTGTGAGAAGTAAGAAGTCATTGTTATCTTAAGCCACTTAGTTTTGGGGGTTGTTTGTTATGACACTAGAGATAATCAACACAGAAACCAATAGCTAAAAAAGAGAGGTGCTGGCCTAACAAAAACCCATAGTGTTGATGTAAGGACTAGTGAGTGAACAGAAGCAGGGAAGACAATGAAGAGACTATTACCAAAGGTTGAGACAGCAGAGAGGAAATTGCTATTGGAGTTTGGAGAATGGTCAGTTGTATTATTCAATGGCGGAATAATTGGCAAAATGGGCAAAAGTTACCTGCGGTAGCTTAAAAGACAGAAAACACAGCTAATGAATTTGTAGATATGGATTAGGAGATTTCCAGGGGGCAATAGCTGAAGAAAAGATCAACTGGATTTTTTAACCTGCATGTGATAAGGTATGGGGAGAAAGAAATAAAATTAGGAAAGAACTGCTCAGCTTGCAAGCAGAATCTAGAGGAAATACAGAGAGCCTAGAATGTGCCAGGTTAGAAAAGAAAGCTGTTCAGCATATTCCTTCCTTCCAGCTAATTTATGGATGTAGTTTTGGAACATGGAATGAATCCAATCAAAATCATAGGGAACCCATGAAATTTTTAAAAAAGATTTTATTTATTTGAGAGAGCAGGAAGGAGAGAAAGCACAGGAGCAGGGGGAGTAGCAGAGGGAGAAGAGAGAGAATCCCAAGCAGACTCCCTGCTGATCATGGAGCCTGATGCGGGGCTCAATCCCATGATCATGACCTAAGCTGAAATCAGGAGTCAGATGCTTAACCAAGGGCCACCCAAGTGGCCCCTGAAGCCCATGAAATTTCCAAGGTAATTGTATCACAAAGAGTATCACTAGCTTGAACTGCTGAGGTTATTCAAGCCAAAAGGAGCCTCTAGAACCTCAACTTCCTATAGGCGGGAAACAGGCTGAGAAAACTGTTTAGATGCAAACACAGGCTATGTCTTATGGGAAAGGAAGATGTCTCAGAGAGCAGAACCAAGAACCCCGGTGGGAGAGCCAAGAGCCAAGAGCCAATGAGAATAACTGAATAGGAAATCAAACATAGCGGTAAAACCATACCCTAATTGAGGAATATTCTATACTTCTAGTACTGCTAATGTATAACCAGCTGGCTTTCAGAATTGCTATGGACTAGTGATTGCTATGTACCTCTTATTTCTCCCCTTTTGGGACAAAGATGTCTACTGTGGTTATTCTGTCCCTGCCTCACCATTGCTTGCTGGGTGTGTGTGTGGGGTGTTGATAATGTGTGTTTTTGGTGGGCTAGTCCCTGAATTGGAAAGATTCATACCTGAGGATTGATTATTTATTTATTTATTTATTTGACTGAGAGACGGTGAGAGTGCACAGGTAGAGGGAGCGGAAGAAGTAGGCTCTCCACTGAGCAGGGAGCCTGATTCGAGGCTCAGTCCTAGGACCCTGGGATCATGCACTGCGCTGAAGGCAGAGGTTTAACTGACTGAGCCACCCAGGTGCCCCTATACCTGGGGAATCTTGACAACATCCGGACATGACATAGGTCTCAAGATCCCAAACTTCAAGCTTGATGTGGTAACTGAGATGACATTTTGGGATCCAGAAATAATTTTGAGAATACTCTGCCTGTGGGAGGAATGTGAATAATCTGCAACTAAAAAGGAACTGTGATAGATTACTAGTCAAAAATTGCTTCCATCCTAGTATGCACAGAAGTAGAGTATATTTCTCCATATCATTCAGTTTGGGCTGGCCATACAAGTTGCTTTGATCAAAAGGACATAGCATGCAAATTCTGGAGCCTATTCCTCAAGGGGTCTTGTAGCTTCTGCTTTTGCTTTCTTAGAATGATGCCCAGAGACCACTGTGTAGGGAGGCGAGTCTAGCCTACTGGAGGATGAAAAGCCATATAAAACAGAGTCAAGGAATCCCAGCTCATATCCAGTATCAACTGCCAGACATTTAAGTCAGTCTATCTTAGACCATCCAGTTCAACTCACCTTCCACCTGAATGGAGCCATGTGAGAGAGACCAGGTGAAAATGCAGTGGAACTGCCCAGTTGGCCCACAGAATCATGAGAAATAACAAATTGATATTTTAAGCCACTTAGTTTTAGTGTAGTTTTGTTTTTGGTGTGCGTGTGTGTGTGTGTGTGTGTGTGTGTGTGTTTTGTTTTTTTACATAGCACACATAATGGAAACAACCCTTAAAATCTTGCAAGCTACTGGAAGAAACAGACAAGCCAGTAATAACAGTAAAAGGTGATGATCTTCCTATTATGGAACTATAGAAGACCTATAGGAATATACAGTGGGAAGATAAAGCCTTGTTCAGTGGGGAGGTATGGTTATATAAAGGAAGGAACATTCATTCTAAGATCTGAAAAATAGGAGGCACTTTTATCCATATGGATGGGGAATTGTAATATGCAGTGACCTCAAGCTAAGAAAGAATTTGAGGAAATTCAGTGTGGTTGTTACATCAGGGGAGTCTGGTTAACACTATCTAAATGAATAAGTGAATGAATATGTAACAGGGCATCAGACCTCTTTAAGGTATATACATTGCTGATGCATTATCACTGTACAGTGGGTTATGGAATTATATTCTGGATATGTTTGTGGTCATTCATGTGTACTTTTATGTAGCTGTTCTTGGCTAGATCATCCATGTGGTTTAATAACAGTAGTTACTGAAGACCTATTACATGTCATGGGCTATAATAAGTATTCTACATTAATTTTTTGATTTCTATTCATAACTACCTTGCAGGATAGACAGTATGCGCCCCTTTTTTTCTTTTTAAAAATTGAAGTATAGTTGATACAACGTTACATTAGTTTCAGGCGTACAGCATAGTATTTTTGTTATGCTGTGCTCCCCACAAGTATAGCTACCATCTGTCTTCATAGGCACTATGATAATACCACTGACTGTATTCCCTATGCTATATCTTCCTTCCCCATGACTTATTCACTCCACAGCTGAAGCCTATACCTCCCATACCTCTTCATCCATTCTGCCCATTGCCCCACTCCCCTCCTCTCTGGCAACCATCAGTTTGTTCTCTGTATTTGTGAGTTTATTTCTGCTTTTTTGTTTGTTCCTTTGTTGTTTTCTGAGTATTCCTCCCCCCAACCCCATTTTATAGGTAAGGAAATTAAGGTTCAGAGAGAGAGAGAGAATGAATTGCTCATGCCCTGAATTGGGTCACCATGAGATTTCATAGACTCTTTCTGGGGTCCACAAGGTCAAAACTATTTTTATAATAATACTAAGACATTTTTCGCCTTTTTCACTATGTTGGCTTTTGCACTTAGATTTCGGGAGGTTTCTCACTGTTCCTTAATTTACAAGAATGGTTCATGCTTAAATTGTTTTGGGCAAATAATATAATTTATGCAGAATAGCTGTCTTCCTTCTGGGAGTCTGGAGTTGTAGTATATACTAGGCAGAGGGTACCTATATAACTGACCACAATAAAAATCCTGGAATCCTAAGTGTAGGTGTGTTTTCTTGGTAGACAAAGGCTAACTGGCTGTTACAATTCATTGCTGGAGGAATTAATCATATCTTGCAAGATTCCACTGGGAGAAGACTCTTGGAAATTTGTACCTGGTTTCTTCTAGACTTTCCTCCATGTTTTCCCTTCGTTGATCTTGATTTGTATCCCTTTGTTATAAAAGATACTAGCTGTGAGTAGAAACACACGCTGAGTCTTGTGAGTACTCTTAGCAAATTACTAAACTTTGGGGGTGGGGAGTCTCAGGGATCCCCAACATATGAACTGAAGTCCAAACACAATAAATTCTAAGAATCCATACCAAGACATACCATATTTAACTACTGAGAACTAAAGATAAAGAAAAATCTTGAAAGCAGCCAGAGAGCAGTGACATGTTAGCTAGAAACATTCCTGAGGAACACCAATTCCAAACGAGAGTGGACTTCTTTTTTTTTTTTTTTAAATTTATTTATTTGGCAGACAGAGATCACAAGCAGGCAGAGAAGCAGGCAGAGAGAGAGAGGAGGAAGCAGGCTCCCTGCCGAGCAGAGAGCCTGATGCGGGGCTCGATCCCAGGACCCTGGGATCACGACCCGAGCCGAAGGCAGAGGCTTTAACCCACTGAGCCACCTAGGCACCCTGACAGTGGACTTCTTGTCTGAAACCATGGAAGCCAGAAGAAGTGGCACAGCCTCTTTTAAGTGTGTGAAGGAAAGACCTGCTAAGTGTGTATTCTGGATCTGGTTTATCAGCTCTTCAGGAATGAAATCAAAACATTCTCAGGCAAAGGGAGACTTAAAGAAATTGTTGCTAGTACCCTTAAATACCAGCCAAAGAAGGTTTCTTCAGACAGAAAGGACATGATAAAAGAAGGAATCTAGTCACTGGGAAGAAAGCCGAACACCAGAAAAAGAGAACTATGGGTATCTAAAAGAAACTACCCTTTTCCTTGTGGTTTTTATAAATTATATTTGATGATTGAAACAAAAATCATAATACCATCTGGTACCCTATCAACGACATTTAAAAGTGGGGAAGGTCAAGGTACCTAAATGGAAGTGAGGTTTCCACATTTCACTCAAAGTAGTAGAACTGGTTATAGGTCCCTTATAACTTATAGATACAATATACATAGCAATACATGGCAATACTCAGAGCAACCACCACAAAAACTATAGAAAGAGATATACTCAAAACCACTATCAATCAAGATGGCATCCTAAAAGATGTTCAAGTACCCTACAGGAAGGGGAAAAAAGAAAAAAAACAGGGAGGAGAACCAGAGGACATAAAGAGAAAATAAATAATAAAATGGCAGTCTTCAGTGTTGACATAATTACCTTAAATGTGAATGGACTAAGTACACCAATCAAGAGAACCCACAATCCACGGGTTGACAGCAGGTAATAAAGGCAATACACCTACCGTTTGGCTTTCTGGGGTCTCTTCCCTGCACATCTGGGGAAAGATGCTGCTCC
>RCUC01070013.1:0-11811 GCA_003697995.1 Taxidea taxus jeffersonii | reverse complement strand
AAAAAAAAATAGGTAAAGGTATTACTTATATGATATAAAAAGGAGAAAATGGAGTGAATATTTATAATCTCCTGTATGATTTAACAACATCTGATGGGTATAGACCAATTAACAAAACACTAGCTAGTTATCTGTAGCCACAAACATCATTAATTTTATTGGTGACATTTCTCAAGCCATACAGTCCAAAGAACATACATAGTAAATACCCATTTTCAACATGAAAAAGAGACAGGGAGAAATTTCTCTTCTACACTTGATCTTAGCCAAAAGGCTGAGAAGCGATGAGAAATTTCTCTTCTAGAAGTACCACATGATGTTGGGCATTAACTCTCCATTCACTCTAACGAAGAGGGAAAAATGTAGATTCTCATTAAATTATTCTTATTTTTTCAGCTTCACAAATAACTGTGGAAATTATTTTACTTTTTTTAAAAATAAATTTTGAGGGGCGCCTGGGTGGCTCAGTGGGTTAAGGCCGCTGCCTTCGGCTCAGGTCATGATCCCAGGGTCCTGGGATCGAGCCCCACATCGGGCTCTCTGTTCAGCCAGGAGCCTGCTTCCCTTCCTCTCTCTCTCTGCCTGTCTCTCTGCCTGCTTGTGATCTCCGTCAAATAAATAAATAAAATCTTTAAAAAAAATAAAAATAAAAAAAATAAATTTTGAGACTAAAAGAAGTTGCTATTTTTATGTATATGTTGTTCCATGTGCAGGTGATCATGTGTCCTAAGTCAGGGCTCAGTAAGTAGTATTTATTTGTGGGTTTATGATGATACTTTCACAATTCTCCCTGGTGATTCAATATAAGATGTAACTGGTCGGTGTCAGGCCTGGACTTGTTCTTGACCTCAATACCTGAACTAATTCTTCACTTTCACTTTTATAAAATCAATAATTTCTTCTCAAGCCATACATAAAACACTCCCATGAGACACTTATTAGGTTCTTTGTGTCTAGGGAGATCTTTGAATTTGAGCATCTGCTAGATATATCAGTTAATTTTGGTTATCGTGGAAATCTGGCTCAAATCAGTCAGAGACAATAAAAGAGGGCAGTCTGAGGGGGTAAATAAGAAGAATTTTAATTTCTTCTTAAATCATGCAATACACATTTTAAAAATTTATTCATTTTTATTTTTAAAAATTGAATTATAATTAACATAGTATGTTAATTTCAGATGTACAATATAATGATTCAACAATTCTATACATTACTCAGTGCTCATCAAGATAAGTGTACTCTTCATCCCCATCACCTATTCCATCCTTCCTCCCACCCACCTCTGGCGACCACCAGTCTGTTCTTTGTACTTAAAAGTTTTTTGTTGTTTGTCTGTCTTGTTTCTTCATTTGTTCATTTGTTTTATTTCTTAAATTCCACATGTAAGTGAAATCATGTGTGATTTATCTTTCTCTGACTGACTTACTTCACTTAGCATTATACCCTCTAAGTCCATCCATATTGTTGCAAATGGCAAGATCTCATTTTTTAAAAAGATTTTTTATTTATTCATTTGAGAGAGAGTGAGAGAAAGAACACAAGCAGGGGCAGTGGGGGAGGGGCAGAGGGAGAGGGAGAAGCAGGCTCCCTGCTGAGCAGAGAGCCCAATGTGGGGACATCCCAGGACCCTGGGATCATGACCTGAGCCAAAGGTAGGTGCTTAACTGACTGAGGCACCCAGGCATCCAAGATCTCTTTGTTTTTATGGCAGAGTAACATTCCATACACTTATCCATACCACTCCTTCTTTATTCATTCATCTATTGAATTCATCTATTGATGGACACTTGGACGGCTTCCATGTCTTGGCTGTTGTAAACAATGCTGCAATAAACACAAGGGTGTGCATATCTTTTTGAATTAGTGTTTTCATTTTATTTGGGTAAATATCCAGTAATCAAATTACTGGACTACATGGTATTTCTACTTTTAATTTTTTGAGGAACCTCCATACTGTTTTCCACAGTGGCTGTATCAATTTACATTCCCACCAACAGTGCACGAGTGTTCCTTTTTCTCTGCAACCTTGCCAAGAATTTTATTTCTGTCCTTTTTATTCTAGCCATTTAGACAGGTGTAAGTTGATAGCTCATTGTTGTTTTAATTTCCATTTCCCTGATGATGAGTGATGTTGAGCATCTTTTCATGTGTTTGTTGGTTATCTGTATGTCTTCTTTGGCAAAATGTCTATTCAGATCCTCTGTTCACTTTTTTTCATATATGTGCCAAAGCAATCACCTCTGTTCATTTTTTAATGATAATGTTTATTTTTTTGGTGTTGAGTTGTACAAATTCTTTATATGTTTTGGATATTAACCTGTATCAGATATACCATTTGCAAATATCTTCTCCCATTCAGTAGGTTGCCTTTTTGTTTTGTTGATGCGTTCTTTCATTATGCAAAAACATTTTATTTTGGTATGATTCCAATAATTTAGTTGGCTTTTGTTTTCCTTGCCTGGGGAGACATATTTAGAGAAGTGTTTCTAAGCCTGATACCAGAGAAATTACTGCCTATCTTTTCTTCTAGGGGCTTTATGGTTTTAGGTCTCACATTTAGGTCTTTAATCCATTTTGAATTTATTTTTGTGTATGCTGTAAGAAAGTGTCCAGTTTTACCATTTTGCATGTAGCTCTTCCGTTTTCCCAACACCATTTCTTGAAAAGACGTTTTCCCATTTTATATTCTGCATCCGTTGTCATAGATTAACTGGTCATATAAATGTGGGTTTATTTCTGAGCTCTCTGTTCTATTCCATTAATCTATGCCAAATACATTTTTAGTGTGCTTTGAAGAAGGCAGAGTAAATGAGATAACTTAAGTAACAATGCGTCATTTTCACTGATGCTAAGGAAGGAATTCTCCAAAGTTTTCCCATCCTGTTACAAGCATAAGCTGAGTCATCTCTGTGATTGAAATTTTTCTGACTGATTAAAAAGATAATGATAAATAAGTCTTTTTGAGTTCTATCACTTCTTAGTAAGTAAGACAGCGGCTGACACATCATTTAGTGCAAGCTACTATTGTACATAAAATGTTATCATGACTAAAATAATTTATCTGAGCATTCTGTGGTTCATCTAAAACAAATATAATACCGAGAGTTTTGGTAAGGTAATATTTAAGGAAATTCCAATTGAAAAGCACTATGTGTATGCATATATATGTTTGTACATATATGCATATATATTTGTAAGATAATTTTGTAAAAAATAATTCATTGAAAATAGGCACATTAGTAAAAGTTTGTTATTAAAATCTTCACATAAAACCCTTAGGTTTCATTATCTTCTTTTTTTTTTTAATTAAGAAGGCATCTCTTGATGCACATGTATTCCTATAGCAAGAGCTTTCAAATTTGAAAAATAGGAAATGTAGTAGATTCAATAAATTGACCCCATTTCTTCAGCCTTTCCTGCAAACCCATTGTTATTCCTATTTATGTAGGAATTTTCCTTGACTTTGAATTTACGTATATGGGTTTAGGCTTAAGTTTCCAATGACCTTCCATGCTTTTGCTTGTTCTCTTGAGCTTCTGACATTGCAAAGAGAACACATGCCATGATCAGCCTGCTGATCCAAGGAGGATGAGAGACACAAGAAGCAAATCTGCTCCTGCTGGACCATAAATATACAGGGAGAATCACAGCTGCCCCACTCACTGCAGCCTGAGCCAGAGTTGCCCAGCTGAGCCTAGCTTAGATAACTTAACTCAATGAATTAATGAGAATCATCAATAGTTCTGCATGCCACTGAAATTTTGTGGTTATTTGTCACACAGCAGTATTGTAGTAATAGCTGACCAATCCAGGAAGATTTGTATTTATGGAAATAAATAATTATATTCCTTATAAGGTTGTTCTCAGTCTAAAAAAACTACTATTTTTCTCCGTGTCATTGCTATTTTGGAAAAGAAGAAGAAGAAGAAGAAGAAGAAGAAGAAGAAGAAGAAGAAGAAGAAGAAGAAGAAGAAGGAGAAGGAGAAGGAGAAGGAGAAGGAGAAGGAGAAGGAGAAGAAGGAGAAAAAGAAGGAGAAGAAGTGATGACCAGAGTCTCTCCTACTGACATACCTTCAAGACAGTTACTCAGTGTTCCCAGAAACATGAATCATGTGCCTACAGTAACTTGCCAATTTGTCTTATTTATATGCATGGAGCAGAAGTGGGTATAAACTTTACCTTCCATCCTCAGCTCCAATTGGGGTGGAAACAATCACTGAAACTGCCCAGAGATTAGATGTCCTGTCCCATGTCAGAAGCCACCCAGGCATTCTCTTTCTTGCTCCATCAATTTTAATCATTGGTTCATATCTCTGGGATCCAGGGGAAAAGTTTCTTCTAAGGTCTTCCTCTGTCATATGTCTCACATAAAAATACAATCCATTAAGTTAATATTTTGTTTCATAAAAATTTTTATTGGGAATAGCAATTCTGCTGCTCTACAAATTACCTGCACACAAATTATCAAGAACTCATTAATAATCAAAACCATGCTGGGTGGAAGGCTGATTTTATAGTTTAAGAAGATCATTTGAGGTTGGTAAGTTATTTAACTACTCTTGTTCCAAAAAAGGAATTGCTGAAGAATGATAATTAAATGTAAATCAGAGGTATTCACTAAGAGTATGTTTGGCTGAATAAGTTTTTGTCTGTATGTCTTAAATATTTAACATGACTCTCTATAGCATCAGAATGCATTTATTCTTACTCAAAAAGAAGAGAGCCCTTGAATTAGTTAAACTAAAGGAACTTTGGATACAAATGATCTTTAGCAAAAGCAGGCTGTATCAGCTAATGGATATCTGTTTGGGAAACAGAGAATATAACATATGACAGTTTAAATCTAATTATAATTTAAAAATCTGTTGCTTGCTCTTTGAAATTGCAGAAAGAAAAACCAGTGATTGAGATTGTAAGGTACATGGTGTTTCCAAGATGTTCCTTGTTAGCACATTAAAGTGTCACTCTGATATCTGAAAATCCACCTGCTTATTGTGCTAGGGAGTGGTTCAGAGAACACTGCCTTTGTGTATCTGTGAGGCATCTCTCATGTCTCAAGACGTGGGATGTTTTTTCATCTTTCTCTGGAAACTCAGTACTGCGGTAAAAGGAACAGTGAGTACGGGTCCAATCGCTCTTTTAAATTTAATGGTATAAAAAGGATTAAAACTTAATTTGTAAACTTTCACTTTTTTACCATTAATTTCTCCCATATTATAAAAGGTATAAGGACAAAATTACCATGGTGGGGACATGCCAGGAATTGTGTTAGAGGGTACATATGTCCTTTGTATTTCATTCATTCTGAAGAATCTACGATTTTCTATAAAACACAAAGACTCCTGACAAACTAGTAACTTGCCCAAAGTCAAAAGCCAATGTAGCAGTTATTGTCAGAGCTATGCTCACAACCCCTCTTACCAATTTAATTTATTGAAGATATCCATCTTTCAGCTCCGGGCCTGCTTAGTTCCTACTGGCTCAAGAGTAGAGATGTTTTACCCAGGCACTAAGAAGCACAAGTGCCTGGGAGTTGACATCCCCTGAGTCATTGATTGCCAAGGACGGAGCAGTGCAGGAGTTTGAAACACAGCTCTCTTCAAATAGTTAACACTCCAGGGCTCTGGGAGGAATAGGGCAGAGATTGGGAATTTGCTTATAATTGTACTAGTTTGGTTTCTTCCTCTTCCCTTCTTGCTTCCCTCACTCCTTCATTGTTCTCCTCAGGCAGTACGGACACAGGAAACCACAGCCAGAAGCTGCTTCTGGGGAATCCAACCCAAGGCAGGTGGGATTTGAAAAGACATCTAACCAATTCAGAAACCCAATTGCACAATCACTCCAAAAGGTTACCTCATTTTTAGTTACCCATATTTCTTCTCTATCAGTTTATTTTATTCCTTTTTCTTTGTTTTACTTTCATACACCTTTATTTTTATGTACTAAACTGACACTTGGTCTATAAACACACATTACAGCTTAGTAAATGGAATGTCTATTCACAAAGAAAAGTTTGTAAATTTTAGTAGCTTTGGCTGGAATACTGGAGTTTTTTGTTACCAAGAGTCTATTGTCCCAGTAACCTTCTAGGTAGAGGCCTGATTCTCCTTAGTGGAAGCTAATCTTCTCCTTAGTGAAGTCTAATTTGGAGAAAAGGTAAATAATGAGAATGTCAAGGTTCAAGAAAGACTATTTTAATTGGCTGTATAGAACATCTTAAATGTTGATTCACTGATATATTGATTTATATATTGACTAATAAATATTTAGGAAGAGATTACCATTTTTCAGGCATTATTTTAGGGTCTGGAGATACAGAAAAGATAAGCAAATATTCCACTTATTTGCAATAGTGACTGTGGGGCAAGACAGACAAAAAACCAACCAACAAAAACAATACTTAAAAATACCAGGTAATGGGGCGCCTGGGTGGTTCAGTGGGTTAAGCCTCTGCCTTCGGCTCAGGTCATGATCCCAGGGTCCTGGGATCGAGCCCCGCATTGGGCTCTCTGCTCAGCAGGGAGCCTGCTTCCCCCCACCTCTCTCTCTGCCTACCTCTCTACCTACTTGTGATCTCTATCAAATAAATACACAAAATCTTAAAAAAAAATACTAGGTAATGAAAAGTGCTATGAAGGAAGAAAATAAACACCAACATTAAATAGTAAGGGTTAAAGACTACTTCTTTACATATAGAGGTAGCATTTGGACACCTGGATAATAATATATAGGGAAGGAAAAAGCCATAAGAATGCTGGCAGAAGAATGGTCCAGTTAGAGGGAGACCTTGAGATGGGAGCACTCTTGTTGTGTGTTTATAGAAAAGAGTAAATAGGCCAGTGTGGTTGAAACACAGGGAGAGAGAGAGAAAAAAAAAACAAAACCCACAAACAAACGAAGACACAAACACAAGGCAGAATAAGGGAAGAGAGAATTAACCAGGGACTGGGGTATGTTCTTTGTGTTAAGGGAAGTGTCTTCTATACCTATTTTGTTGATAATTATTATTATGAAGAGATGTTGAAGTTTGTCAAATGCTTTCTCTGCACATACTGAGATGACCATGTGCTTTTAACTTTCATTCGTTAATGTGGTGTATGATGTTGACTAATTTAACTATGTGAATCCGACGTTGCATCCTAGGGATGCATTTTACTTGGTCATCTTGTATAGTCTTTACTATGTGTTTTTAAATCAGTTTGTTAGTATTTTACTGAGGATTTTGCATCTATGTTTATCAAAAATATTGGCCTGTAGTTTTCTTTCCTTGTGTGTTCGTCTGGATTTGGTATCAGAGTGATGCTGGCTTCATAAAAAGAGTTGGAAGTTTCCCCTCTACTCCACTTTTCTGGAAGAGTTTTAAAAGGATTGGTATTAATTCCTTTTTAAATGTTTGTTGGAATTCAGTAGTGAAGCCATCTGGTCTTGGACTTTTTTTGGTTAGGAGTTTTTTAATTCTACTCCAGTCTCCTTATTTATTGTTGGACTGTTCAGACTTTCTATTTCTTTTTAATTCAGTCTTGGTAGGTGTGTTTCTAACAATTTATTCATTCTGGGTTATCCAGCTGATTGGATTGGCATATGTTCATGATAGTCTCTTATAATTCTTTTTATTTCTGAGGCAGTCATTGTAAAGTTTCTTTTTCATTCCTGATTTTCCTTATTTGAGCCTTCTTAATAGTTGGTCTTAAGTTTGTTGATCTTGTTTATTAAAAAAAAACCCTTAGTTTGGTTGATTTTTTGTTTGTTCTCTATTATTTATTGATTTATCTCTGCTCTGATATTCATGATTTCTTTCCTTTTGCTTTATTCTTTTCTTCTCTAGTTCTTTGAGGTGTAAAGTAAAGTTTTTTATTTGAGATCTTCCATTTTAATCTAGATGATGACCACTATAAACTTCCCACCCTTTAAGCAGGGTGGAAGGCCATCAGTAAGCATGGCGAGTAATTCATCCAAACATTTATCCAAAGCATTCGTCATGCTTCCATAATACTGAAACTTTCCAAAAATAGAAACTTTTCATGGACATTAATCCTCTTTGTGTTTATCCTCTGTTCTGTGTCCCAGACCTCCTTTTGTGTTCCTTAGGTAGAAGCAGATGGCACATTCCCCCCACCTCCTGCAACAGAACCACACATGAGCCACTCTTCTAATAACTATGAAAAAGAAAGATGCAACGTTTTATGGTGGTTGAATGTTTAAGTTCTTTATATAGTTTAGATACTAATCCTTTATCAGATATGTCATTTGCAAATATCTTCAGAAATGAGCACTCTTAAACAATGATATTGGGAGTATAGAATAGTACAGCTTTTCTGTAGGGCAATTGGCCAATAATTACCAAAAGCCTTAAACATATTTAAAGTCTTCAGAAATTCTATTTCTAGGAACTTTTCCTAATAAGTAAACTGAGGTGCAGATAAAAAGTTACATAAAATAGTATTCATTGTGGAGTTAATACTGAAAATGACCTTGATGTCCAAAAATAAGGAATTTGTTAAATAAATATGTTACATCCAATATGATAGAACACTCATGGTTTAAAGTAATGTAATATAAAAACATTTAACAGCAAAAAATGTTCTTCAGGGGCACCTGTGTGGACCACTCAGTTAAGTGTCTGCCTTCAGCTCAGGTTATGATCCCAGGGTCTTGGGATCAAGTTTCATATTGGGCTCCCTGGTCAGCGGAGGTCTGCTCCTCCCTCTATCCACCCGCCCCCCCACCGTGATCTCTTTCTTTCTCACGCTTTCTCTCTCTCTTGAATGAATGAATGAATAAATAAATAAATAAAATGTTCATGTTCCATTAAATGAAAAAGCAGGTTGTAAAACAGTGAGCATGATACAATCACAATTTTTAATTTATGTAAATGCATAGAAAAAAGACTTAAATCCTATAGATCAGTGCTGTCCAGTAGGAATATGATGCAAGCCACACATTGAATTTTAACTTTATAATGTCTGCATTAAAACAGTAAAAAGAAGCTGGTGAAATTAATTTTAACAGTATACTTTAACCAAATATATTTAAAATATTACCATTTCAATAGATTACCAATATAAAACTTATTAATGAGATATTTTATATTTTTTCATACTAAGTCCTTGAAATTTTGTATGTCTTTTGCATTTATAGGTGTAGTACAACACATTTCAGACTAGCCACGTTTCAAGTGTTCAGTAGCCACATGTGGCTAATGGCTATCATATTGGACAGTGCACCTAAAGAATGTCAGACATGGCCGATTTCTGTTTTTATATTTTTGCTTTTCTATACATTTTACTTTTATAATCAAGAAAACATGGTATTTAAAAAATTTTTTCATTTAAATTCCGGTTAGTTAACATACACTGTAATATTGGTTTCAGGTGTACAATAGTGATTCAACGCTTCTGTACCAGACCTGGTGCTCAGCATAACAAGTGCACTCATTAATCCCTATCACCTATTTAACCCACTCCCCCCTCCTCCCCTGTGGTAACTATCAGTTTGTTCTCTATGATAAGTGTGCAGAAGACATGAATAGATATTCTTCCAAAGAAGACCTATAGATAACCAACAGACACATGAAAAGATGCTCAACATCACTTACCATCAGGGAAATGCAAATCAAAACTACAATAAAATATCACTGAACACCTGTCAAATGGCTAAAATAAAAAACACACAAGAGACAACAGGTGTTGGCAAGGATATGGAGAAAGAGGAACCCTCTTACACTGTTGGTGGGAATGCAAACTGGTACAGCCAGTATGGAGGTTCCTCAAAAATTAAAAATAGAACTACCCTACAATCCAGCAACTGAACTACTAGGTATTTACCCAAAGAATAAAAAAACATACTGATTCAACGGGATACATGCACACCTATTAGCATTCTCTCCCCAGCCAAATAATGGAAACAGCCCAAGTGTTCATTCAACCAATGAATGAATGAAGATATGATATAGACATATGATTACACACAGTGTACATTATGTATATGCATACACACAATGTATACTATATACTATATACACACAATATTCCTCTCTCTATATATAAAAATATGAATGTTACTCAGCCATAAAAAAGAACATAATCCTGCCATTTATAGAAACATGGATGGAGCTAGAGAATATTATGCTAAATGGAATAAGTCAGGCAGAGAAAGACAAGTATCATATGACTTGACTCATATATGGAATTTAGGAAACAAAAGAAATAAGCAAAGGGAAAAGGCGGGGGGAATCAAGAAACAGACTCTTAACCACAGAGAACGATGGTTACTAGAGGAGAAGTGGGTAGGGGAATGGGTTGAACAGGTGATGGGGATTAAGGAGTGCACTTGTGATGAACACCAGGTCTTGTATGGAAGTGTTGAAGCGTGATCTTGTGCACCTGAAACTAATATTAGACTGTATGCTAACTGGAATTTAAATAAAACCTTAGAAAAAACCCCACAACAACCGTGCCCTAGGATTATAATTGAGAGGCAATATATGCCAGTAACTCAGTATTTGTCCCGTTGGTATTGTTTTTTTTTTTAATTTTTTAAAAAAAATTTATTTGACAGATCACAAATAGGCAGAGAGGCAGGCAGAGAGAGGCGGGGAGGCTGGGGAAGCAGGCTCCCCGTTGAGCAGAGAGCCGGATGCAGGCCTCAATCCCAGGACCCTGAGATCATGACCTGAGCTGAAGGCAGAGGTTTTAACCCACTGAGCCACCCAGGCACCTAGTATTGTTTGTTTTTCATGAAAGATAAACCTATTGTCTCCTAGGTTGGTTGTAAAACTAAGACTTGAGCCAAATTTTGAAAGATAGGTGGAGTGTGAGGGAAGAGACGAGCAGAATCATGGCAGATAGAGAACCAAAGCAAGGTTTGGTTTATGAATCGACTTTTTGGAAGGGTGGGGATCTAAATATGTGTCACTGGTAGTCCCGTGTGTAGGTGGCTTAAGCAAGGACACATTTTTTGGGAAGGGGATAACTATTGAAAGGTTTGCTTGACACAGCTTTACAGAGAAATCCCAACGTTAGAGACACTGTTTTTTGCCAGCACTGTCTCTGCCCAGCAGAAGATAAAATGCATATAGTAACACACCTATTAGTGTCATTATCTTACTCCTTGGAGTAGTCATCATCTTTTTTTGAATTAAGCAGAAGTCACGGGACTCTGGGTAGGGCTGGATGGGGATATTCGCAACAGAACGTAGGTGCACACAAGAAAATGCATGATCATAAAGGTGATTCCGTGGAAGCCCTGAGCAGAAAAGGAGCAGACTAAGGACACTTGGCAACTAGAGAAGGAAGGGGTACTGTAACTGAAGGAGTAGAGAGCCAAATATACCCTTGCCAACAACATTTTCAGAACAGTGTGTTTTCAGTTTACAGAGACCTTTGAGTTGGATAAAATGTTTCTATAATAAATGTTATTACAGGAAAGAAAAAGCAGAGTAATGAGTTCCTAGCATAAACTATTTCAATTTCCAAAGTGGAAATCACTTTCTGAGATATAGAGAAATGAAAAATAATGGCAGGTGCTGAGATGAAAAGCAGCCTGCTTGAAAATCATATTCAAATCGGTGTTATAATTTATTCATGAAGTGCCTAAGCTTATTAAATTGCCTTCAACTCTTTTAACACTTTTCAGTGTTTAGGAAAATGATGCATTATATGATGGTGAGTACTAATACCAAAAACCTTAAAAATATTGGGCCAATCTTATGGTGGGCATTTCCATTTTCAAATATTTCCATTTTTACATATTTTCATTGGATGGGTTTTAAACCACCCCATCAGGTCCTTATGTATTGTTGTTCTGTCCTAT
>ML095735.1:4067-33094 GCA_003697995.1 Taxidea taxus jeffersonii | reverse complement strand
TTTCCTAAAGAAGACATACAACATGGCGAACAGACACATGTAAAGATGCTCAACACCACTGATCATCAGGGAAATGCAAATCAAAACCACAATGAGATCCCGCCTCACATCTGCTGGAATGGCAGTTGTAAAAAAGAAATATCAAGTGTTGGTGAGGGTATGGAGAAAAGATAACCCTTGTGCCCTGCTGGTAGGAATGTAAATTGGGGCAGCTACCACGGAAAGAGTATGGAGGTTTCTCAAAGAAGTAAAAATAGAGCCACCATATAATCCAGGAATTCCACTTCTGAGTATTTATCCAAAGAAAAACACAAATGCAAAGAGATGTATGCAAATGAATAAAACACACAAACAAAAGGCAGAATCAGATTTATAAATACAGAGAACAAAGTGATGGGTACCAGAGCGATTGGGGGGACGAGCAAAATAGATGAAGGGGAGGGGGAGATCCAGGCTTCCAGTTATGGCATAAATCCCAAGAATAAAGGGTACAACACAGGGAATATAGGCGACGGAATTGTAATAGCGCTGTATGGTGACAGATGGGAGTTACCCTTGTGGGGAGCACGGCATAACGCAAACACTTGTTGACTCACCATGTTGTACACTTGAAAGTAATGTAACTTTGTGTGTCAACTATGCTGAAGTAAAAAAAATAAAAATAAAAAAGACTAAAACAAAAATATAAAAGTAATTTAACCATTAAAAATATTTTAAAAATATATGCATCCCCATGTTCATTGCAGCACTATTTTTTAAAAGATTTTATTCATTTATTTGAGAGAGAGAGAATGAGAGAGGGCAAGAGAGCACAAGCTGGGGGAGTGGCAGAGGCAGTGGGAGAAGCAGGCTTCCCGCTGAGCAGGGAACCTGATGCAGGACTCGATCCCAAGACCCTGGGACCATGACCTGAGCCGAAGGCTGACGCTTAACTGACTGAGCCACCCAGGCGCCCCTGTAGCACTATTTTTTAAATTTTTAAAAAAATTTTTTATTTACTTGATAGACAGAGATCACAAGTAGGCAGAGAAGCAGGCAGAGAGAGAGGAGGAAGCAGGCTCCCTGCTGAGCAGAGAGCCCGATGCGGGGCTCGATCCCAGGACCCTGAGATCATGACCTGAGCCGAAGGCAGAGGCTTAACCATTGAGCCACCCAGGGGCCCCTGTAGCACTATTTTTAATAGATAACATAGGGAAACAACCAAGTGTCTACTGATAAATGAATGGATGAAATAAATATGAAATAAATATAAAATATGGTATATAAAAAATCCTATTCTGACATCAAAAGGAATGAAATTTTGCTGTTTGCAACAACATGGATGGACCTTCAGAGCATTATCCTGATGTATATATGTAAGTGTATATGTATGTGTGTGTGTATGTGTGTGTGTCTGTACATAAGCAAGCTCTGCGCCTAATGTGGGGCTTGAACTCATGACACTGAGATCAAAAGTCACATGCTTGACTGACTGAGCCAGCCAGGTGCTCCCAGAGCATCATTCTAAATGAGAAAACTCAGAAGGGAAAGATAGATGCCATATGATCTCACTTACATGTACAATCTAAAAAAAACCCCAAAACTAAAACCAGGCTCACAGACTCAGAGAATAGACTGATGGCAGCCAGCGGCAGGGGCTGCATGGTAGGCAAGTGGGCTAAAGGAGTCAAAAGGCACAAACTTGCAGTTATAAACTGAGTAAGTTCTAGGGAGGCAGGGTCCGCCACGGTGTCTATAGTTAATAATGCTATACTGCATATTTGAAAGTTTCTAGGAGAGTATATCTTGAAGGTCCTTTAGCACAAGGAAAAAGATGGTTTTGTAACAATATACAGTGATGTACGTTTTCTAGCCTTCTGTGGTGATCATGCCACAATATATAAAAATATTGAATCATCACATTATACACAAGCAACTAATGTCAATTATACCTCAATAAAAAAAAATAGCACAGCTTAGATTTTCCACCAACCCTGTCATCCTACAGCAAGAACTATCATAGAAAGAAATAAAGGCATTTTAAGACAAGGACTCCTGAAAGAACAATGGTCCCTCAAGTTCAAAAGTACAGGGGCGCCTGGGTGGTTCAGTCGGTTAACTGTCTGCCTTCGGCTCGGGTCATGATCTCAGGGTCCTGGGATCGAGCCCCACATTGGGCTTCCTCCTCTGCGGGAAGCCCGCTTCTTCCTCCCCCTCTACCTCTATCCCTGCTTGTTCTCTGTTGCTCTCTCAAATAAATAAAATCTTAAAAAAAAAAGAAAAGTACTGCCCACAGTCCTGACTCCATTAAATTCACACCCCCGTGGCATAACTTCATCATACAAAAATTCACAACAAACGAAGAGACCGCCAGTAAAGATGCTCTGACTGCGGCTAGCGTACGCATTCACACTGGCCACAACTCAGTTACCAGATCTCACGGACTGATTCCCCTCTCCGACTGCTGCGCACAGATGACCTCCGACTTTCACCTCTAACCTTTGGCTGTGTTCTCTCCTTACCCGAGAACTTCCTACCTGCGCCAGCCTCAGCTCCACAGCCCCTGATGGACACCCCCCCAACACCCTACTGGTGATGAGGTTTGTTTGAAAACAACAGGTCACACACACGCCATAGGGTGACACATGACGCGGATCAGCACGGAGACCCCAAGAACCGTGCCGTTGCCTATTCAGAGTGGTCTGTCCTGCTAACACGATCACAGACACCAACACGGAAGCTGGTGCTCCTCACCCTCCTGTCTCTACAACTAACCAGCAGCTCCCACTCTGGCTAAGCCAGACTCTACCATGTGGCTTGTGAGTCACCCAGATCTTCCAACTCTGGGGGCCAATTTTCCTCCAAATCAGACAAAATTGACTATTACCAACGAGTGCTAGCAAATGAACAGAGAAAAGGGCCACCAGTCACGAATCTAGTTTAAAGCCGGCCCAGAGATGGCGTGCACCAGTATTAGCACTGGGATGCTCATGATTGGGGGATTCAAATTAGAAATGCCATAGTCCACAGCCAACGCCAATAAACCCTATAGGATCACACTGAGAAAACAAGGGCTCTCACTAGTCCACTGGACGATGATAAATCAAACCTGCCCAACAACGTATGCTCTTAAAACTACTGGGCTCTTTTCCTATTCATTGTTCTCTTTCGTCCTTCAAGTACAAGCCACACTCATTGAGGCAGAAGGAAAACTGTTCTCACCAAGTGACCCAGGGAAACTTACCAGGAAACCTCCCTCCCGGCTGCTAATCTAGACACTAGGAGGGCCACGTTTACTACATCTCACCCAGGGCAAAGCAAGCCCAAGATATCAGTGTCTACAATCAGCTTGGGAATTCCTCTCTACCACCATTCCCTCACAAGGCCAAGGGCAAGCTGACATTACACGTGGGGGAAGCGCGCTTTGCAAACTTTGCTACATTCCTTAGCCACCACGGTGAACCAGCAGAGCTCTAAGGTGTCACAGCAAGGACAAGCCCCACAAAAAGCAGACCGGAGGGACGCCTGGGTGGCTCAGTTGGTTAAGCGGCTGCCTTCGGCTCAGGTCATGATCCCAGCGTCCTGGGATCGAGTCCCACATCGGGCTCCTTGCTCGGCAGGGAGCCTGCTTCTGCCTTTGCCTCTGTCTACCTGTGCTCTCTCTCTCTAACTAATAAATAAATAAAATCTTAAAAAAAAAAAAAGCAGACCGGATCCCATGGAGAAATCTATCTGCCCGCCCTCGTGGAAGTCTTCCCACCCAAACCCACATCTACTTGCTTACAGCTACTGTAATGTCTGCTGAGTCCACCGAAACCATCAAATGCCTTCAGAAATATTTGAGTGAGACGGTCACCCTTCTGGGAGAATTCTTGAAAAAAATGTCCAGGATCCCACAAGGGAGGAGATGGAAACAACAATTCAAAATTTAGAGGCGAGGCTAACCTGGGAGGAAACTGACTGGCATGGTCACATCATCCTCTCCCACGGGGCACCCTCTGAGTCTGCCCTAGAAAAATGGCCCCTGGGACAGAAGTGGTGGAGCAGGTGGTCTTCTAGGGAAACACAGCAAAGTCATAACAAAATGGGACAGAAAGGGGCACCTGGGTGGATCAGTCAGTTGAGCATCTGCCGTCAGCTCGTGTCGTGATCTCAGGGTCCTGGGATTGAGTCCCGCGTCAGGATCCCTGCTCCATGGGGCATCTGCTTCTCCCTCTCCCCCCTCCTCGTGCTCTCTCTTCTTCTCAAATAAATAAAATCTTCAAAAAAAGAGACAGAAAATGGCCACATGTATAACACAATTAATGTCTCTTTTGGAAATAATTCGGTACCCCCATAAGGACCCCACGAGTACCTCACAGTTCATGACATCATTTCGTGTGTGGCTAAATTAACACCTTTGTATTTCCAAACTGCTGAGAGTGCCTGCACAGTTTATTCCCCACACTGGAATCACACCGATGCTACTTAGTACTGGCAGCCAGCAGGAAACCCAGGCACCAGCGCACACTTAACAGAAAAAGGAGGATATGATTTACCCACCAGACCAAAGCCGCGTCTTGCCTTAGCCACCGCCATCCACAAGATGGCGCAAGCTGGCCTTGCTTCTGCCAACCTGATTTTCAGAGGCATAGCATAAAAACTACCTGGCCGAGCTCCTCCATCAACTTCTTTTAACAAGATAAGCCTATTCCTGTACCCACCAACACCCAGCAACAATACCCAGAGGCTAAGAGTACAGAAATATGCGGCCAATTGTGGGCTGTGCCCATGACCAATCGCAAAGCTGTTTGACGGCAATACTGTATCTTTCTTTTTTTTAATATTTCATTTTTATTATTTATTATTTCTTTATTTGAGAGAGAGAAAATGAGAGAGAGAGAGCTAAGAGAGGGGAGGGTCAGCGGGAGAAGCAGACTCCCCGCTGAGCAGGGAGCCCAGTGCAGGACTCCATCCTGGGACTCTGGGATCATGACTTGAGCTGAAGGCAGTCCCTTAACCCACTGAGCCACCCAGGCGCCCCAACACTGTATCTTTCTATTACAGGAACACAGAGAATGTAGGCAGCAGGAGGAACCCGGGGAGTCTGGAAGGGAATCAGATGCTTTCCTCCATCATAAGCTTCCCCTCATCCAACACAGGACAATATTTCACATACCTGGGCATGGCTAAAAATTCCAGCAGCTTTAACCCACCCCCACCCCACCCAAGGGACTTGCTCCCACAAATCATGCTAGCCACCACTCTCCATCCATCAAATGAGCTTTTCAAATAGCCCCTCTTGTTCTAACCACCCCGCAATCACTAATTTTGGAGGGAAACTGTATACATTTGGGGTTTGGGACACTAAATGAAAAGTAACACAGGTAGCTATGTTCACACAAATTAAACAAATGGCCCAAGGACTGAAACTCTGGGCCAGATCTTACCACAGTTTAGGGGCCATAGCATTGGATACCCACCTAGCCCTCAATTGCTTATTGGTTGCTTGGTGCGGCGGGGTGAGGGGTTCTGCATATTTACCGTTTGTCTCTCTGCACGCAGGTAGATAACACTCGTCCAGCTTCACTAACACTCAGGGATATGCACTGTAGAGGCCATAAAATCACTCTGTTGACTAAACAGATCGAACAAATAAAAATCTTTTCCGATTCTCCTGATTTCCCCCTGCTAAATCTACTGGCTGTCAAGGAGCTTTGCATTTTCAGTTTGTGCCTTCTTGGAATTCTGGGTCTTGAAGATGCTTTACACTGCCCCTGAAATCCTGTGTTAAGAAATAAATTACAGGGGCATCTGGGTGGCTCAGTTGGTTGAGTGTCTGTCTGCCTTCGGCGCAGGTCATGATCTTGGGGTCCTGTGATCGAGTCCCGCATTGGGCTGTTTCTCCCTCTCCCTCTGCCTGCCACTCCCCCTGCTTGTGTGCTCTCTCTCTCTTTCTCTGTCAAATAAATAAAAATCTTTTTAAAAAAAGAGAAATAAATTACAACTTTTTTTATAAGACAATACAGGGACAGGGGATGGATTGCTATATAAATGAGCCAAAGAGAGTCCCTATATATTGGTCCTATATTGTTTACTTTTTCACAACAGGTCAGTACCATTAGCTCCTTGTGCTAAAGTTTTACATATCCCTGTGTTTTAAATGTAGCCCTGAGAAGCAGATTTTTAACCATTTAGAGCCCGTCTGCTTTGTATACCCACAGAACTGCAGACAAAATTTGCTAGCCATAGAGAAGATAAATCCTAGATCTATAAGACCCCAGATCACTGCTGCTCTTCAGAACTCTTTAACAAAGAGACTCCCCATCAGGACATGGAAGTCCCCTCTCAGGTACCCCTTGCCTGGGATTTGCCCTGCCCTCCTCCCCCTCGGAATGGTGTGGCCCTTTGGAAGGTCTCTCCCTATGAGTGATGGTCCCCATGTGTGCCTTCTTTTAAAGCTGGTCATCTGTTCCTGCCAGTCTGTGGCCACATCTTTTTCCTTGATTGACCCTGAAATCCCTTGGTCTCATCATAAACATCCAATAAATCCATCAATGAGAAGCACCATACTAATAGAAGACAAAAACCACATGACCATCATCCCCACAGACACAGGAAAAATACTTATTAAATTTCAATACCTTTTCATTTGTAAAAGCCTCAATAAACTAGGAATAGAGGAAAATGTCCTCAGTCTTATTAAGTGTGACTTCCCAAAAAACTACAGCTGATATTATACTTGCTGGTGAAAGACAGAATGTTTTTGACCTAAGTTTAGAAAAAAGGCAAGAATATCTTCTCTCCCCACTTCTACCCAACATTGCATTGGAGATTTCAACCAATATAATAAGGAAAAGATACTAGAAGGAATACATAGTGGAAGAGAAGTAAAATTGTTTTTATTCACAGAAAACATGATCTTTTTATAGAAAATTCAGAGTCATCTACAGTAAGAAAAAATTTACTAGAACTAGTAAGTGAGTCTGGCGGTGTCATAGGATAACAGATCACTATACAAAAACAGTTGCATTCTATATATTAGGAATGGTGTAAGAAGAAAATTAAGAAAGTCATTCCATTTATAATAGAATGACAAAGAAAAAATACTTAGGAATAAAGTTGACGCCAGGAATGCAAGATGCATGCACCGAAAAAATACAACACATTACTAATAGAAATGAAATAAGAGTTTTTTTTTTAAATGGAGAGATATACTATCCTCATGGATTGGAAGACTCAGGTTTCTTTTTTAGAGAGGGGGGCTAGAAGTGGTGGGGGAGAGAAAGAGAGACAGAATCCTAAGCAGGCTCCACACCCAGCACAGAGCCTGATGCAGGGATCAGTCTCACAATCCTGAGATCATGATCTGAGCTGAAATCAGGAGTCAGACGCTTAACCCACTGAGCCACCCAGGTGCCCTAGGAAGACTCAATATCTTTAAGATGTCAAGTCTTCCCAAATTGATTTATAGACTCAGTGTAATCGCTATGAGAATCCCTGCAGGGTTTTTGTTTTGTTTCATTTTTAGAAATTGACAAACTGATTCTGAAATTTATATGGAAATGGAAAGAGCATAGAATAGCCAAAATAATTTTGAAAAAGAATAATGTTGGAGGACCTACACTACCTGATTGTAAAGCTTAATATGAAGCTACAATAACCAAGACTTATATTTTTAGAATAAGGGTAGATATATAGCTTAACGGAACAGAATAGAGTCCAGAAATAAATCCTCACATTTTTGTCATCTGACTTTTGGCAAAGGTGCCAAGGCAATTCAACAGTAAAAGGATAATCTTTCCAACAAATAATCCTGAAAAACAAAAAGTCCTGAAACAACTTCATATCCATATGTAAAACAAAACACAAAATATGAAATTAGACTCATATCTCACCATATGTGACTCAAAATTAAGGATAATCCTAAGTGTAAAGGCAAAGATGAAAAAAATCTTACAAAGGAAATATAGGAGAAAATCTTTGTGACTGTGGCTTACACAAAGATTTTTTAGATAAGACTTTAAGAGTGCAATCCATACAAAATGATGCACTGGACTCCATTGAAATTTTTAAAATATTTCCTGCAAAGACATCATTAAGAAAGTGAAAGGACCAGCCACAGACTGTGTGGAAATATTTGCAAATCATGTATTGCATAAGGAATTATATCCTGAATATACAAAAAAACCTTTTAATGCAATAAGATGACAAACCGCCCAATAAAAATGGGGGAAATGGGGAAGAGTTAAGATGGTGGAGGAGTAGGGGGACCCTAGGCTTGCCTCATCCCTCAAACACAGCTAGATAAATATCAAATCATTCTGAACACCCAAGAATGATCTGAGGACTGAGAAAGCAAACTGCATATCTAGAGGTAGAAAAACGGCCACATCATGGAAGGTAGGAGCTGCAGAGAGTTGATTTGGAGGAGCAAAGAATTATGGATGCTGGGGAAGGGAGGGAGCCCTAATCATGGAGAGAGGAGGGAGTGGGAGAGAGAGAGCAGAGAGAGAGAGAGAGAGAGAGAGAAAGCAAGAGAGAGAGAGAGAGAAAAAAAAAGCAGTATGCAGGTGATTGCACAAGAAAAACTCTTTCCCCAAATCACTGACTGGGAAAGGAGAAGGGCTGACTACTCCAAGTTTTTATAAGCAGTGGAGCTCTAAGTCTCAAGTTTTAGAAGTCCGTGCCATCACTGGGGTCATGCTTGGTGGGCTAAGCAGTGCTCTGGTGGGGAAGGAGGGTGGAGGCCCTGAAGGGTGCAGCATGGCCTGAGGATCCCCTGGGTTGCATGGAGAGAAAGGTTTCCCTTTCTTGGAATGCATGTAGGAGAGATGGCACAGCCTTTCTGGGGACCAAAGAGGTGGCGGGCACCAACGTGATACCCTGTTCACTAGCATAGGAACAGAGATTACCTGTTGAGGGCAGCAAATCTCAGTGGTGACTTTCTGCTACACTTTACCATTAACTCTGAATTGCTGTGCAGTCGTGGGACTGCTTTTTGGAGACAAACTGGCACTGGCCACAGTGTGGCAGGAACCTCCCCCAGGACAATCAGTATGGGTTTGTGCCATGCATGTCCCTAAACTTTGGAGTTTTTTAAAAAAGATTTTATTTATTTGTTTGTGAGAGAGAGAGAGAGAGAGAGAGAGAGAGAGAGAATGAGAGCGCACAAGCACATAAGCATGGGGAGCAACAGGCAGAGGGAGAAGCAGGCTCCCTGCCGAGCAAGGAGCCTGATGCAGGGCTTGATCCCAGGACCGTGGGATCATGACCTGAGCGGAAGGCAGACACTTAACCGACTGAGCCACCCAGGCATCCCTAAATTTTGAGTTTTGAAACCCAGTGGTGCGCCTGAGACCAAACACAGGCAGGCAGCTTGGACACAGGGTGAAGGCAGGGATCTGATGGAAGCCAGGGACACAACAGGGGAGAGTTTGCTCTTCTGCAATGGCTTCCTGAAGAGTGGTGGGCACAAACTCCCCACTCTGGGACAAGACAGCAGGGTGATGCCATTCCCCCCCAACCCCACCCCCTCTATCAGCACTGACCAACTTCAATGAGCAACACAGTGCCCCCCAGTGGATGCTGGAGCCATCCACACCAAGCCCTGTGCCCTGCAGGTGGAAGTCAGCAGGAGAATGAGCAAGTCTGCTGATCACAGAGCGCCACAGAGCTTCCATTCTAGGGGAAATAGAGTCTACCTTCTTTTTGCAAGCAGACCCAAACACACCTAGTTAAAACCTGCCAAGGTCAAAACACCCCCCATCTCAGGCAAGGAGAAACTCCGCAGAGGACCGACCTGAGGGAAAGGGCAGCCCAAACACGACAGCAGATTGTAGACTCTGTAGACTCTGAAATACCTCCTGAAGCACCAGGCCTGAGACAGTATAGCACCGCTTTCTAATAGAGCCATTACTCTTAGGAGCAGAACTATAACAGGCTTTCTTAACAATCACAGACACACAAAGGGATCCAGACAAAATGACAAGGTGCAGGAATTCACCCCAAAAGAAAGAACAGCAAGAAGTCATGGCCAGAGATTTAATCAATACAGACACAAGGAAGGTGTCAGCACTAGGATTTACAAAAATAATCATAAGGAAACTAGCTGAGCTTGAGAGAAGTATGGAAAAAACTAGAGATTCTCTTACTACAGAGATAAAAGAACTAAAAATGAGAGTGAAATTTAAAAAATGCTATAACCGAGATACAAAACCAATTGGACATAATGACAATGAGGACGGACAAGGCAGAGGAACAAATCAGTGATAGATAAAATTATGGAAAATAGTGAAGCTGGAAAGAAAGAGGGAAAGAAAGGTATCAGATCACGAATGTAGACCTAGGAACAAAGTGATTCCCTAAAGCATAATAACATTCATATCATACAAGAGAAAAAATGGAGAAGGTTTATTTGAGCAAATTATAGCTGAAAAGTTCCCTAATCTGGGGAAGGAAATAGACATTGAAATTTGAGAAGCTCAGAGAACTCCCATTAAATACAACAAAACCCAGCCATCACCAAGACATAGCATAGTCAAATTCATAAAACACACAGACAAGGAACAAATCCTGAAAGCAGCAAGGGGAAAAAAGTCCTTAGCTTACAAGGGAAGACAGATCAGGTTATGGCAGATCTCACACAGAAATTTGACAAGCCAGCAGAGACTGGCAGGATAGATTCAAAATGCTGAATGGGAAAAATCTGCAGACAAGAACATTCAATCCTGGGCAACTGGGTGGCTCAGATGGTGAAGCATCTGCCTATGGCTCGGTTCATGATCCTGGGATCCTGGGATCGAGTCCCGCATCAGTTTCCCTACTCCTTGGGGAGCCTGCTTCTCCCTTTTTCTCTGCTTCTCTTTCTCTCTGTGTCTGTCATGAATAAATAAATAAAATCTTAAAAAAAAAGGACACTCAATCCAGCAAGGCTGTCATTCAGAGTAGAAGGAGAGATACTTTCCCAGATAAAGACTAAAGGAGTTCATGACCACTAAACCAGCCTTGCAAGAAATATTAAATGGGACTCTGAGTAGGGGGGAAAAAAGACCAAAAGCAACAAAGATTAGAAAGGAACAGAGAACATCACCAGAAACACCAATTTTACATGTAACACAATGCACTAAATCCACAGCTATCAATAATTACTCTGAATGTAAACAGACTAAATGCTTGAATCAAAAGACATAGAGGATCAGAATGAATAACAGTTAAAAAAAAACACAAGGCCCATCTATATGCTGGCTATGTTTTAGACCTCAAGACACCTGCAGATAAAAAATGAAGGGACAGAGAACCATCTATCACTCTAATGGATATCAAAAGAAAACCGAGTAGCCAAACTTACATCCAACAAACTAGATTTTAAAACAAAGATGTAACAAGAGATGAAGAAGGGCACCATATCATAATCAAGGGGTCTATCCAGCAAGAAGATCCAATAATTATCAATATTTATGCTCCCAACTTGGGAGCACCCAAATATATAAGTCAATTAATAACAAACATAAGGAAACTCATGGATAATAATACAATGATAGCAGGGGACTTTAACACCCAACTCACAGCAATGGACAGATCATCTAAGCAGAAGATCAACAAGGAAACAAGGGCTTTGAATGACACACTAGATCAGATGGACTTAACAGGTATAGTCAGGACATTTTATCCTAAAGCAGAAGATACATTCTTTTTGAATGCACATAGAACATTCTTCAGAACAGATCACATACTGGGTCACAAATCAGTCCCTGACAAGTACAAAAAGATGGAAATCTCACCATGCATACTTTCAGACCACAACACCATGAAACCTGAAGTCAAGAAAAAATTTGGAAAGAACACAAATACACAGAGGTTAAAGAACATCCTACTAAAGTATGAATGGGTTACCAGGAATTTAAGAAATTTAAAAACACATGGAAGCAAATGAAAATGAAAACATGATAGTCCAAAGCTTTGGAATGCAAAAAAGGTGATCCTAAGAGGGAAGTATATTGCAATCCAGGCCTACCACACAAAGCAAGAAAAAAACCCCTCAAACACACAACCTAACCTTACACCTAAACAAGCTAGAAAATGAAGAGCAAATAAAGCCTAAATAAGAAGGGAAATAATAAAGATTAGAGCAGAAATAAATGATATAGAAACAAACAAACATACCAAAAAAACCAGTAGAAAAGATCAACGAACTAGGAGCGGATTCTTTGAAAGAATTAATAAAATTGATAAATCTGAGCCAGACTTATCAAAAAGAAAAGAGAAAGGACTCAAAATCAAATGAGAGATCCCCATGAAAAAGGAGAATTACAGCTCAATATCCCTGATGAACATGGATTAAAAAAAATTCTCACTAACATACTAGCAAATTGGATCCAACAGTGCATTAAAAGAATCATTCACCACGAAAAAAAATAAATTAAAAAAAAAGAATCATTCACCACGATCAAGTGGGATTTATTCCTGAGCTGCAGGAATAAATTTATATTCACAAATCAATCAACATGATATACCACATTAATAAAAGAAAGGATAAGAACCACATGATCATCTCTATAGATGCAGAAAAAGTATTTGACAAAATACAGCATCCATTCTTGATAAAAACCCTCAACAAAGTAGGTTTAGAGGGAACATACCTCAACATCATAAAGGCCATATATGAAAGACCCAGGGCTAATATCATCCTCAATGGGAAAAACTGAGAGCTTTTCATCTACAGTCAAGAACAAGAAAGTGATGTTCACTCTCACTGGTGTTATTTAACATAGAACTGGAAGTCCTAGCCTCAGCAATCAGACAACAAAAAGAAATAAAAAGCATCCAAATCAGCAAGGGAGAAGTCAAATTTTCACTTTTTGCAGACAACATGATACTCTATGTAAAAAGTCCGGAAGAGTCCACCAAAAAATTGCTAGAACTGATACACAAATTCAGCGAAGTTGTAGGATATAAAACCAATGTATAGAGATCTGTTGCATTTCTACACACCAATAATGAAGCAGCAGAAAGAGAAATCAAGGAATTGATCTCATTTACAGTTCCACCAAAAACCTAAGATACCTAGGAATAAACCTAACCAAAGAGGTAAAGGATCTGTATTCTGAATACTGTAGAATACTTATGAAAGCAACTGAAGACAACACAAAGAAATGGAAAAACATTCCATTCTCATTAATTAGAAGGACAAACATTGTTGAGATGTCTATACTACCCAAAGCAATCTACACATTTAATGCAATCTCTATCAAAAGATCACAAGTATTTTCCACAGAACTAGATGAAATAATCCTAAAATTTGTATGGAACCACAAAAGACCCCAAATAGCCAAAGCAATCCTGAAAAAGAAAAGCAAAGCCAGAGGCATCATGATTCTAGACTTCAAGCTGTATTACAAAGCTGTCATCATCAAGACAGTATGGTACTGGCAAAAATATAGACACATAGATCAATGGAGCAGAATAGAGAACCCAGAAATGGACCCACAACTATATGGTCAACTAATCTCTGACAAATTAGGAAAGAATGTCTAATGGAAAAAAGACAGTCACTTCAACAAATGGTGTTGGGAAAACTGGACAGCAACATGCAAAAGAATGAAATTAGACCACTTTCTTACACTATCCATGAAAATAAATTCAAAGTAGATGAAAGACCTAAAGGTGAGATAGGAAACCATCAAAATTGTACAGGAGAACACAGGCAGCAACCTCTTTGACCTTGGCTGCAGCAACTTCTTACTAGACATGTCTCTGGAGGCAAGGGAAAAGCAAAAATGAATTATTGGGACTTCATCAAGACAAAAGGCTTCTGCACAGCAAAGGAAACAGTCCACAACACTAAAAGGCAACTGACGGTATAGGAGAAGGTATTTGCAAGTGAAGAATCTGATAAAGCGTTAGTATTCAAAATCTATAAAGAACTTATCAAACTCAACACCCAAAAAACAAATAATCCAGTTAAGAAATGGGTAGAACACATGAACTGACATTTTTCCAAAGATGACATCCAGATGACTAACAGACACATGAAAAGATGTTCAACATCACTCAGCATCAGAGAAATGCAAATCAAAACCACAATGAGATACCACCTCACGCCAGTCAGAATGGCTAAAATGAACAAGTCAGGAAATGACAGATGCTGGCGAGGATGCGGAGAAAGGGGAACCCTCCTGCACTCTTGGTGGGAATGCAAGTTTGTGCAGCCACTCTGGAAAACAGCATGGAGGTTCCTCAAAGAGTTAAAAAATGGAGCTACCCTATGACCCAGCAATTGCACTACTGGGTATTTACCCCAAAGATACAAAAATACTGATTCAAAGGGACACATGCACCCTGATGTTCATAGCAGCCATGTCCACAATAGCCAAACTATGGAAGGAGCCCAAATGTCCATTGACTGGTAAGTGGATAAAGAACATGTGGTATGTATATATACACACACATATATGTATACATATGTACACATAATGGAATATTCCTCAGCCATCAAAAAGAATTAAATCTTGCCCTTTGCAATAACATGAATGGAGCTAGAGGGTATCATGCCAAGCAAAATCAGAGAAAGACAAATACTATAAGATTTCGCTCATATGTGGAATTTAAGAAACAAAACAGATAAACATAGGGGAAATGGGGAAAAAGAGTGGGAAGCAAACCATAAGAGACTCTTAGAGAACAGAGGGGTTATGGGGAGGTAGGGGGGGTGGGTTAAATGGGTGATGGGGTTTAAGGAGGGTACTTGCTGGGATGAGCCCTGGGTGTTCTATGTAAGTGATGAATCACTGAATTCTACTCCTGAAGCCAGTATTACACCATGTGTTAACTAACTAGAACTTCAATAAAAATTTGAGGGGAAAGAAAGGAAGAAGAAATGGGGAAAAGACTTGAGACATTTCACCAAGGAAGACGTACAAATGATTAAGAAGCATATGAGAAGATGTTTATCATCAGGGAAATGTACATTAAAGTCACAACTGAGATACCATTTTATAACCTACAGTTAAAACGAATGACCATACTGAACGTCAGCAAGGATACAGAATGACTAGAACTCTAATAATTGACGTTGGGGAAAGTAGAACAGTGCAGCCACTTTGGGAAACGATTTGCCAGTTTCTCAAAAAATTAAACACATGCTTCCCATCCAACCAACCAGTTTACTACAAGGTATTTACCCTGGAGAAATGGAACATGTGTTCACATAAACACCTGTATGCAGAAGTTCATAGCGGCATTATTCATAATTTGGGAGCCTTCCAAATGTTCACCTCCTGGTCAATGTATAATATGGTATATTCATATAACCAAACACTATTCAAAAATAAAAAGGATATAGGAAATATAAGAACTACTTATACAGGGGTGCCTGGGTGGCTCAGTCATTAAGTGTCTGCCTTCGGCTCAGGTCATGATCCCAGGGTCCTGGGATCAAGCCCCACATCGGGCTCCCTGCTGGGTAGGAAACCTGATTCTCACTCTCCTTCTGCCGCTACCCCTGCTTGTGATCTCTCTCTCTGTGTCAAATAAATAATTTTTTTTAAAAGAACTACTTATACACATAACAACAGGAAGGCATCTCAAAAACACTTTGCTAAGTAAAAGAAGCCGGACTCAAGAGTGTGCAAGTGTGTGTGTAGTATGATTCAATTCATGTACAATTCCTAGAACTGGTAGATCTGTGGAGACAGAAAGCAGATAGATCAGCAGGGGGCTATGGTTTAGGGGTAGGGATGGACTGCAACCTGGCGTGACAGAAACTCTTGGTGTGAATGGAAGTGTTCTAACTGGTTTGTGTGACAACCATGCAAATTTGCTCAACATCACAAAACTGTCCACTTACAATGTGAGTTGTATGAGATATAAATTACAATTTCGAGAAAGCAACATTTTGAAAAAAAAATTTCAAAACTGCCCTGTGGTCATGCAAGTGAATGTCCTCATTAAGGATAAAGAGTCAGAATGTCGGGATGCCTGGGTGGCTCAGTCAGTTAAGCGTCTGTCTTCAGCTCGAGTCATGACCCCAGGGTCCCAGGATCAAGTCCTGCATTGGGTTCCCTTCTCTCTCTGCCTACTTGCCGTTCTTCCTGCTTGTGCTGTCTCTCTAACAAATAAATAAATAAAAATCTAAAAAAGAGTCAGAATATCTGCAACTTAACTATCAAATGGTTAAAAAAAACCCAATAATCTGGAGATTGAGAAAAATGACGGATATGGGGCAAAAGGTAAAAAAATGGGTGAATGTGGATAAAGGTGATATTGGATTTTCCTGAGCTACTCCTGCAATTTTTCTGTAGGTCTGAAATACTTCTCTTTGAAAGTTAAAGAAATTAATTGAAAAATCATGTATTTTGCCTGGAAGGTCTTTATAGGACACAATTTCTCTACCAGTCTGTGCTAAGTCTCCAACTCACCCTGTGTTATTCACTGGGAACTGAAGAGATAGAACAGGCAAGGGGAAATTTTTAAAAAGCTGCTTTGATTAAAAAAAAATTCTATGAAAGCTCTTGCACATTCCCAGATGGGGTATCAAACCTGGGCAGCTTAGGTGAAAAATGGGACTCCTACCTGCTAGACCAGGGTTGGCAACCCATGGTCTTTGAGCAAAGCAGAACCTGCCACCTGTTTTTGCACGGCCTAGGAGCTAAGAAAGCTTTCCCATTTTAAAGTGATTGGAGGGTGCCTGGGTGGCTCAGTCGGTTAAGCGTCTGCATTCAGCTCAGGTCATGATCCCAGGGTCCTGGGACCAAGTCCCGCCCCCAGCTCTCTGCTCAGCAGGGAGCCTGATTCTCCCTCTCCTACTCTCCCTACTTGTTCTCTCTCTGTGTCTAATAAATAAATAAAATCCTTTTAAAAAAGTGGTTAGAAAAAAGTCACAAGATCTTGGGACATGTGAAAATGTTGTGAAATTCAAATTTTAGTGCCTGTAACTAAAGTTTCAGTACGACACAGCCATCCCCGTTTGTTTCCAAATTGTCCAGAACTGCTTTGCCATTACCATGGCAGAGCTGAGTAGTTGTGACAGACATCACACACGGCCCAGAAAGCCTAAAGTAGTTACTACTTAGTCTTTCATAGAAAAAGTTTGCTGACTCCTATGGTAGAGGACATGAAACATCGTTTCTTCAGATCAGTGGTTCTTGGCTAGGGTCAGTTTTGTCCTCCAGGAGCCACTTGGCAACACCTAAAGACTTTTTTTTGTTGTCACAACTGGAAGGGATGATACTTAATCCAATGAGAGGCCAGGGATGCCGGCAAACATCCTACGATGCACAGGCCAGCCCCTGCAACAAAGAATGATCCAGACCCAAAGGTCAGTAGTACTAAGGCTGAAGACCCTGGTCCAGAGAACAGAGATGATGACATGTTTAAGACTGGATACCACGGCCTCACCCTGAATAAACTAAGTACTTTGCGCCTACCCTTGACTCCAGCTCTATGTCCAGCCTCTCCATCCCTATACTACACGTCACTACAGCCCGACTCCCTCCAAGGTATGTTCCCAGCAGGCCCTGCACACAGACCTCACAATTCCTCATCAGCCTCATTAACCTTCCATCCTTGCTGCCATGCTCTGCTGTCCTCTGGGATCTCATCTAATGCCACACAGCATCACCCTTCCCATCTCAACCGGTCAGGCTATGTCAGTTCAGGCCCACCCATCCCTTCCCTGGCTACCTACCTGGCTAGCTCTCCTGCTTCTCCATCATTCCCCGGGCCCAGGCTGAGAAGGTCTCAGTGGCAAGCCCATTTCCAGGGCTGGGAGGGGCAGAAACTGCACCTCACACCATCTTGATGGACCCACTCCCAATTTTTGCCATGGGGGATATTGCTTGGGGCAGAGCTGAGTCAGAGCTAAGTATTCAGGGATCTGTCCTCTTCCGTTATCGCCTTCCACCCAAAACACTGGTGCCAAAAGTGCAGTGCGGGATTGTGTCATCAAGAGAGTGAGCATGCTGCACAGTGGCCTAGCTATTAGGTCCAGCTTTAGGCTCTAGTCACCCATGGGAATCTCAATCCTACCTCAGATGCTTGTGACAGGGGGACACCTGAACACCTTATTCCTAGGCCTGTGACTTCATTTTCTAATTTTTGAGCAGGCAAGGGTGATCACACACACATGATGTGGGATGGCTGTGAGGATTATAAATACCAAGGATTATCAGGGCACCGATAGTATCACTGGGGTGCCAATAATATTAGTCAGTTGAATGTCTGACTCTCGATCTCAGCTCAGGTCTTGATCTTGTGCCTGTGAGTTCAAGCCCCACAGGGGGCTCCATGCTTTACTTAAAATTAAATAAATACCAGGGATTATGATTATTACTGAAATATGGTAGTAAGCAGAGCATTCAGAACGAGGCTGTAAGCATCCTGAGGAGCCTGTGGGGGTTTCCAGGGTGAGAATGGGGCATTCTGATTGGGGGGGGTGGATGGGGCTAGACATGTGGTAATAGAAATAATAATACTAATAATACCCAAGGTTCACACAGCCTCTACTATGTTTCATGATACCCTTGTGCTAGGGGCTTTCTACCAAGAAGTTTGTTGAATCCTCCCCAAAGCCCTATGAGGTAAATACCCCTACTTCATGGGTAAAATGTTTTAGTCACTGGAGCCATCTCCCAGCTCTCAGAACCCAAGAAGTAAAAGCTCTGAATGGAAAACACCAGCCTGCACTACCCAGGCACACAGGGAAGCCAGCACAGGGCTCCTGAGAAAGAGCAAGATTCCTCCAGCTGGAGGGACGGCCACATCCTCAGAGGGCACAGTTTGTAACCATACATTCCTGTCCACTCTGGTGATCAACACTGGGCAGTTTGGAAACCACAGGTGGGGATTTCTCATTGCTTTCCTAGACACACTGCTCTGGGGTGCATGGGTGGGGGATTTAAGTAGGGTTCCTACCCTAGAACAAGTCTGTGTTACACCTTGGGGAGAAACAGAAATCAAGAGAGGAAATGATGCCTCCAGATAGGAGGCCCGGAGAAGGACAGGGCCTCCCTTCTGTGACATTCCTACCAAAGGTACAGAATCTGAAACCAATCAGGAGAAAACACCACACAGATCCAAAGAGAGGGCTGTTCTAAAAGCAGGCAGAACCTTCAGGAGGGTTGAGGTCATGCAAATCAGGGATATTGCTTTGCTTGGGACACCATAATGAGGTACCATGGGCTGAGTGGCTCCAGCAGAGATTGACTTCCTCACAGTTCTGGAGGCCAAGAAGACCAAGAGGTCACCAGGTCTGGTTTCATTCTGAGGCCTCACTCCTTGGCTTGTAGACGGCTGCCTTCTCCCTGTGTCTTCCCATGGTCTTCCCTCTGTGCACATCTGTGTCCTAATTTCCTCTTCTTAGAAGGACACAGGACAGATTGGATTAGGGCCCACCCATATGAATTTACTTAATCTTAACTGCCTCTTTAAAGAAGTCATCTGCAAATATAGTCATGTTCTGAGGTACTGGGGGTTAGGACTCCAGCATATGAATTTGGCAGGGGGGAGGCAATGGGCGGAAACAATTCAGCCTGTAACATCAAGAGCAGATTGGAGAAACTGCTCCAAATTAAAGGAAACCAAAGAGACATGGTAACTAATCCAATATGTGGTCCTAAACTGGATCCTGGACCAGAACTGGTAAAAATAAATGTAATCTAGTGGTGACATAACACAGTTGTCTCAAGGTTAAATTTCTTGATTTTTAGAACTACAGCCTTGAGCTGGTAGTTGTTATGGACTGAATGTTTGTGACCCTCCTCAAATTCATGTGCTGAAGCCCTCACACTCCATGTGGCTGTATTTGGAGATGAAGTCTCTGAAGAAGTAATTGAGGTTAAATGAGCTGGTGAGGGAAAGGCTCTGATAGGTAAGGATTAGCGTCCTTATAAGACAAGATGCTAGAGACCTTGCTCACACATGTGCTCTCTCCCCCTCTCCCCTGATACCGGTGCACTGAGGGAAGGGCACAGGAGGACACAATGAGAAGGTAAGGTGGTTATCTATACATGTCAGGGAAGAAAACCCTCATCAGAAACTGAATCAGCTAGAACCTTGACCTTGTACACCAGTCTCCAGAGCTATGAGAAAATAAATTTCTGTTGCTTAAGCCTGTGGTATTCAGTTATGGCAGCTGAGCTAAGACCGTGGTTATGTAGGAGAACATACTTGGCCTTAGGAAAGGTACACTGAGACGCTTAGAGGCACGGAGGCATTTTGACTGCAATTTACTCTCAAATGGTTTAGAAAAAAATATGTACAAAATACATATAAACGTATATAGAGAGGGAAGGAGAGAGGGAATAATCTTAAAGCAAATGTGTTGAAACATTAACAACCATGGGGCATAAAGGAATTCTCTGGATTGTTTATGGAAATCATCTCAAAGTTTGAAATTACTTGTAAATAAAAGGAAAATTAATTGGTTAGTTCCTTTGGGGTATGGGATCATTAGGAATTAGAGCTGTGTTTTTGAGCAATATTTATGGCATCTTTCCAATTCGGTTAGGCTCTCCTTATTGAAGATGATCCCCTTACTTGCCCATGATCTTGGTCCTTTGTTCCCACACTTCGAGTGACCCTATCTTTCTTCACGCTCTCTGCAGTTCTGTGTCTACAAGGCAAGCAGCTTAGCATCATTCTAAAGACTAAGCTGTTGCAGCTGAGTGGGTCATCTGGGTCATCATCATGCATGACGCCAGCCTGCTAGGATGGCTACTGCCCCCAAATTCACCCAGGGCACTACAAAGCATTTCCCTGTCCCTGCAGGCATTTTGAGACGTCTGTGTGTGTGAGACAGTGCATGGGTCCCTGACTATGCCTGCCCAGAACATGACGAGGACTCAGGACACTTCCTCTTACCACCTCCTCTCTCTGTCTTACCCAAACCAAAAGGCCATCACCTTGACCCTAGAACCCAGCAATGCCACTTTGTGTCTCCTGTCCACAGGAAGGCAGAGCCCAAAGTCTTTCACACCCTGGCCCTGGCCAGGGAGATGGGACATGCTCAGTACCCTTCTGGAAGAGTCTAGCCGGCTTCCACCTGGCCTCCAGGTCATGGTCAAGGCTCTCTCTGCAGCTGAGGGTGGAGGAGCACTCTTGTCAGCAACCTTCACCCAGAGGGCCTCTTGGGGCCCATTCCCTAAGGGTCATCCAGCCCTGCCCTCCCCCCAAGACTGGGAAACCTCTGCCCACACCCTCTTGGAAGAGTGACCCCTCAGCCATTCCTGTGTGCAGTGCCTGTCTGCAACCGTTGCTGCAGCCACTCTGCCCAGCGCAGAAAAGACCTAAATTGTCGGGGGAGGCTCTTCTGGGCCCCCGCCGCCTTGCACAGAGAACAGCCGTCTCTTTTCAGGGAAAGCTTCAGAAACATGGACTTGGTGTAAACCTCAGGCAGAAATTTCCATTTTCCAGCTGAGAAGCAGATGGGCCTAGGTGAGGAAGAGCAGAACGAAACAGGAAATGCTGTCGCTCTGGCCTGGCCTGCATCAAGATGCCCGGGGCGGGTGAGGGAGAGGATGCGATGAAAAACCCCGAACCTGTGCAAGGGAATGCGGAGCTCACTGTTCAGGACGTGGTATACTTAGCACGAGACAAAACAGATGCTGAACAGATGAAAGACTTCTACTAGTGTACTTTGAACAGTTCTGGTGTATAGTTAATTAAAAAAAATCTTGCTCTTGGGGCACCTATGTGGCTCAGTCGGTTAAGTGTCTGCCTTAAGCTCAGGTCATGTCCTGGGATCGAGTCCTGAACTGGGGTCCTTGCTCAGCAGGGAATCTGCTTCTTTTCCTCTCCCTCTGCCTCTCACCCCCCACTCATTCTCTCTCTCTTTCTCTCTCTCTCTTGCTTGCTCGCTCTCTCAAATAAATAAATAAATAAATAAAACCTTAAAAAATCTGCCTCTTTTTCTTTTTGCTTTTTTTTTTTTTTGTATGAGTGGGATAGACATTGTTGGGATCCTTTAGGGGTTCCGGCACTGTCCCTTCCAGGCTAATGTTGGCTGCAGAGGGTATATCTGGTACTGACAGCATGCCCTTGGTTTCTGCCTCTGTCAAGCCTATATTACACAAGAAGCATTATCTGGGGGTATAAACATTTTAAATAAAATAACTTCTCCATACAGTCCACCCAAGTAACCGTTGCTCTCTAGAACAAACAATAAAATCTGAGCTAGCCATTTGTAAAGAGCAGTTGGTTTCTTTTTGCAGGCCCTCTGTGATGGGATTTGTGTCCTCATACCCTAGGACCTTCAGGGTTTCACTTTGGAAGAATTCCTTGGTGCGGAGGGGCAGATGAACCCGGGGTCCTGACTTTCCTGAACTGTACCTTCCTCCACTGGGGTTTTCCCACTTTGATAATCTCTGGCCCAACCAAAAAAAAAATTTTTTTTTTAATAAATGAGGGCAGAAGAATCCGGTTAACTTTGAACCTGACCCTATTTCCATACCACCAAATGGACTGGAGATCAGTAGGTGTCACAGGTATGCATAGCTCACAAGCAAACAGAACTCAGTGTGACCACCCCCATGCCTGATACCGAAAGACCAGACAACAAAAGCAAAGCCAAACAAGTGGGACATCACACTAAAATGCTTCTGCACAGCAAAGGAAACCAACAAAATGAAAAGGCAACCTACTGAAGGGGAGAAAATATTTGCAAAGCATAGGTTCATTAAGGGGCTCATATCCGAAAAACATCAGGAATTCATATTTGAAAGTTGCCAAAAGAGTAGATCTTGAAAGTTTTCATCACGAGAATTTTTTGCAACTATGGATGGAAACAGATGGTAACTAGGCTTATTGTGATCATTTCGCAACGTAGGCCAAAGCCAAATCATTATGCTGTACACCTGAGGCTGACATAAGGTGATGTCAATTACACCTCAGGTAAGAGACAAGGTCAATCTGCAGCAGAATGGATGAAGGTCCTGCACTATGTCTATAGAATGGCATACTTGAAAGCAATGGAAATGAACTACAGGCAGATGCAACATGAATGAATGAATCTTAGAAAGATAATTCTGGCGGGAAGGCTGAGAGCAAAGAGAACATACCACGTGATACCATTAACACAGACACAACTAATCTAATCTAAGAGAACTCAGGGTAAAGATTACTTTTGGGGGGGTGCCGTTACTGGTGTAGACAGGAGGGAAATTCTGGGATGCTGGTGAGAAAAGGGCAGCCCCTGAGGCCAGGAAGCTGGCCGGACACAGTTGGGCCTTGGTGTTCACCTGCTGAACCAGAACAATTTCACAGACAGACCAAGTCCCTCTAGGACTGTGACGGATCAAGACAGTCTCTCATCATGGCTGACCACAAAGACCTGAATCCTGCCCAAACCCCCAAAATGATCAACCCCCCCACCTTTGTTACCTCATATGAGTGACTCGTACTTCTCTACCAATTAGTTGCAGTTTCTCTTCATTCCCTTCACCATATAGGTTTCCAATAGCCCTGCTTTCTGCCAGCACCCAATCTAGATCTACATCTGGCTTCTCCAATCCTCCCCCCAAATAACTCCTCAGAGATTTCCCATCCTGGAGGGGTTTATAGCCAGAGAGTAAGGGAGAGGTGAGGCTAGGTAGGGAAAGACAGGGAGGGGGCTCACAGAAATCCCAGATGTGGGGAAATGTTACAGACAAGATATTAACCAGAGAGAAAGGAGCATAACAAATCCACCTGGTTTGTCTTAAATGTTATAGACAAGATATGTTACCAAGTTCCCTGGTCAGCTTTCTATAAACTACCCCCCATAAAAGCCCTCAGTGGCAACTCATTAGGGACCTCTCTCACTCTGGAGAGCTTATTTTTCTTTCCTTCCTGTTCTCACCTTCACTTAATAAGCTTTCATTTCACTTTACCCTTTTGTCTGCAAGATTCATTCTTGGACTCCATGAGACAAGCATCCCACAGCCTTGCAATACCAGGAAACCTCGACACTTACATGCTGTGCAGCCATGGAAAAGTGATTTTGAAAGGTGCATTATGTCCCTCAGGCTGATTGGGAAAAGGCATTTCCAGGTGGTCACATCAGGAGGGACAGGGTACAGGTGCTGGATGAAGGTGGTAGGTAATTGCGAATACCTGGGAATGAAGAATCTGGAACAGAGGATATAATAGATGTTTAGTTTCCTGTCTCAAAACCAAAATACCATGGAAAGGAAAAAAGAATCTACAGATGCCTCAAATTAGATTAAGATAAAATTAAGATGAAAACAAACAGAAGTAGGAATAAGAACAGAAACATAATTAAGATATCTAGAGACTTCTAAAGTATGAGAACACAATGTGACTTTTCCAATTAAATATGGCGGACTGACCACAAGCATTTAAATTCGTTTTTTTCCGAGGACACAAAAATAACAACTATAAATGAATGCTCTTTTTAATGTACAAACTCACCATATGGGCAAAAAGAATAGAAGTCTTCAAAGCACAACAGATTTCTGGAAAGCAGCAGGGTGGGCACAGACCTGTTGAAGAGACCAGTGAAAATCTAGCCCAGATGTCTAGCGGAATCCAGGAGGGGCACAGGACATGGCAGACACCAGGTCCTAGTGATGAAGTTCTAGAATATAGGTGAGGTTTGGTGGGATGAGGTCCAGAGCCGATGACCAAGAAAGAATTCTTGAGACATCTTTGGTGCAAAATGGTGGTTTATTAAAGCACAGGGACAGGACCTGTGGGCAGGAAGAGCTGCTGCCCTGATATCCTGAGGAGTGGCTGATTATATACACAGGAGTTGGGTAGGTGAGGACAAAGGGGGTGTTCAGAAGGGCTGTCATGGTAAAAAAGAGTGTCAGGCTGCTGAAGGCCTGGTTACTGTCAAGCCAAGGCTGTTTTTCCCTCTAATGAGGCACTAACATGAAGACAGTTGGGAGTTTCCTGGTGGAATGTCACATTCCTCCTATCACACATCCTTGTCAATGAGCTTTAGGTTTAGAAGAAATTTAACTTTATTTACATTTCCTTCCGCCTCAGCCTCCTTCAGTTTTATGGAGGGGAGGGTGATGTTAGGGCTTTAGGAACTGAGTTACTTGTCTCTGGAAGTTAGGCTATTGATAAGTTAGCTTCTTTGTTGTAAATCACTAGGACATTTGTAAACCGAGGGAGACTCCTGTCTTGCAGGATTATGATCTCTACAAGTTAACTATTTGTTTTTCTTTTAGGGCAGCCAGGAGTGCCTGAGGGATGTCACACATGTCACCGAGGTGGGGGGAGAGAGGAGGGGTGTAAGGTGCCAGCTTTTACTTTGTCCTCAGCCAGCTTTCTGCTCCCTCATCACTAGGAAGGCAAGGGTAGGGGGTGGCTGGCAGCAGGGAACTGACTTCTGACTGGACCCCAGATCCCACCCCAAATTTGGACTTTGGGGCAATTCCAAAATCAAGTAAAACAAAGTTAGTGAAAAAACTGATACAGTTTTAGGAGTGCTCAGTGGATCCATTTTCTGCATCCAGGACAGGTCAGAAAAATGAAATAACATGGGTAAATGTTGGAGTTCCACAGAGCACTGTATGGCATGTGGTGGGTATGAGTTGGGTCTGGGAAGGCGCCGATGTATTGTGGCCTTACTGTATCATGGGAGTACCACCAGGTCTGGTTGACCTTGTAATTCAGGCAGGTCTTGTTCTTGTGCGGTGCCGGTGCCAACAGCCCGGCCACTGCCTTCACAGCTGTAGGAGGAACTGCTACAGTGTCAAGGCAAGTCCATCCCTTGGGAAAGCACTCTGCCATCCCAAGAGTGCGGGGAGAGCAGAGGATTCACAAGCAAGAGGTTGTGATATAGGAGGGGGAAGAGCTCAGCAGAGAGGCCCAGCACCTGGAAGAATGTGTCATGCACTGTCCTCCTTGGACTGATAAAATGGGGATGGATAATGATAGTACTCGGTAACTTCTTGGTAGTTTAAAAAAAGCTGAAGAAAGTAAAGCACTTAGCACAGTGCTAGCACCCAAGGGCTGAACGTTAATTGTATATGTTATTTCTGCTAGCACTTGAATATATCCCCCTAATCAGGATGCCCGTTTATTGCTCTAGAAAACCCATCACAGCCTAGGCTGGAATGCTCTGCACCAGTCAGGAGGTAGCTACAGCTACCATCTTCATTTTAATGTCGTAATTGAAGAAACTGAGGCACGGATAGGAAAATAAAACAAAGTGGCCAAGTTTACGCAAACCATGAACTACACAGACTCGGTCTGTCCGCAGTTCAAGCTCAAACGCTAGGTAACGCCGCAGCCACCCCTCAAGTGGGTGCAGCTCTTGCCCCGAAAGGCACGCTCACAAGGGAGCCCAAGATCATCCCTTGCTCTGGAAGGCCCCCCAACCGTCTGGTGGGTTGTGAGAAACCTTAGTGGTAGGGGCGTGGGGGGCGCCTCTGAAGGCCCCAGCCCCGTTAGAATGCCCCTGGACTTCCCACCCCTTACGTAGGGCTCTCTGAACCAACCTTCTTCCAAATACACCTCCCCTACATGCCCCGCCCTCCATGTAAACGTCAGCGCCCCTCATGTCCGGCTCACCACGCAGTGTGCCTATGCCCCGCCTACCACGTTGCACCGCCCCACTCGCCCCGCCCTCACGTACAACGACCCACACTCCACCCTCCACGTAGAACGCACAGGTCCTGCCCACCACGTAGAGCGCGCCACTCATCCCGCCCACACGTACAACGCCTTCACATGCCCTGCCCACTACGTTAGACCGCCCCACACGCCCCGCCTTCCTTATAAAAAACGCCCCTCTCGACCCGCCCCCATGTAACTCCCGCCCCCTCACTCCGCCCTCCATCTAGAAACACCCACATGTCCCGCCCACCACGTTAGACCGCCGCGTTCGCCCCGCCCTCCACGTAGAACGTCCCTCTGGCCCCGCCCTCGCGTACAACGCCCCGCTCGCTTCGCCCACACGTAGAGCATTTCCCCCCAGACCCCTGCCCCCTACGTAGAACCACCCACATGTCCTGCCCACCACGTAGAGCGCGCCACTAGTCCCGCCCACACGTAGAACGACCCCTGCAGCTCCGCCCACTACGTTAGACCGCCCCCACGTCTCCCTCCCTGCACGTAGAACGCCCCGCACGCTCCGCCCGCACGTAGAACAGCCTCACACCCCGCCCCCTACGTAGAACAACCCACCACGTAAAACGGTCCATATGCCCCGCCCACACGGGGAACGCCTTCACACGCCCCTCCCACCACGTTGACTGTCCCACCCTCCACGTATAACGCCATGCTCAATCCGCCCACAACGCGGACCACCCCCCCCCCCCCCCCCCCCCCCCCGTAACACGCCCCCCTGCCCCCCCCCCCCCGCTCCCGTGTAGAATGCCCCACGGGTTTCGCCCACCTTGTAGATTTCTGGGCATGCCTCGCTCTCCACGTAGAAAGATTGTCCAAATTCTAACCTTCCTAGTCCCGAGAATAGACTCGCACCTGAGACTCCCGCTGCTCCAGTACCCCGGAGTACTGCCTTTACCACCCCTCCGTGGATGGGGCGAACTTGAGTGGAACCAAACTGGCCAATGAGGAGAGAAGGGCCGTGCTTCATAGAATTGAATGGATGGTGGAGGACTCTAGATTGGTTTTCAAGTGGGGATAGGACCAATGGGGACTGTGAGAGCTGCGTGTGGGTCCTGTGGGGACCGAGCATAGCAGCAGGGCGGGATTTAGTGGATTTCAAGCGATGGTGGAGAGGCGGGACGCACAGGTGGATTCAAGGCAGGAGTGAAGCTGGAGTATGTGAAGGATGGGAACGTGGGTGCACCCCTATGTATGTAATAGCAGGGGCATCTTAGCAGTTGGAAGTAATAGATGAATTAGATGTAACAGATGAAAATAGTAATAGGTGTAAATAGCAAAGTGGGTCTGGGTCATTGACAAGAAAGCAGTAGTAATGAGAAGATGGTCTCTTTTTGGTATTTTACAGCTGCTGTAGGACTTTGGGAGAAACAGTATTTCCTGTTAATTTCACACTTGTCTTTATCTGTGCCCGTCACTTCAGCCCAATTAATAGCAAAGCTGCTTTTTTCTTTCTCACTCTGAGCTGATACTCACTCTTCAACTCTTCCTTCTAGCTGAGGGCAGGTGAGGTCAACCATAGAACATTAGTCTGTGAAATTAAGATCTTAATCATTGTCTGGCTTCCACTCATCTAATGATGGTTTGGAGAACACAGTTTGTGGTTGGATAAATGTACATTCTTCACATTGCTTCAACAGCAGCTTAGTGTGGATCCTCAGGACAGTGGCTGCATACCAGTATTCAAGACACTGGAGGGCCCACATTTGAACACTGTAATATAGACAAATACTGTAAGAATGATGATAGTCAGAATGTGTAGTCCACTTGTAAGTCAGCAGCCAAGTTTAGCCAAGTTAAAGGAAAAGAGCAGATCCCATTTTTAATCTGAAGAGCATGCAGAATCAGATGTTGGGGCACTAGCAAAAATACCAAATATATTAATTTGCTTGTTTGGTCTCTGATTTTTTTTTTTTTTAGTAAAGTTAAACATCTCAGAGAGTTGGTTGCCTGGTGGCTCAGTTGGTTAAGCAACTGCCTTCAGCTCAGGTCATGATCCTTGAGTCCCAGGATCAAGTTCTGCATTGGGCTCCCAGCTCCCAGGGGGAGTCTGCTTCTCCCTCTGACCTTCTCCCCTCTCATGTTCTCTTTCTCAAATAAATAAATAAAATTTAAAAATTAAAAAAAAAAAGATCTCAGAGAGTCTATTGGAACGTAGGTACAACATTCCTCCACCCTGATGGTGTGGTTTGGAGTTGTGGGGTCCGGACCCAACGGCCAAGAAAGAATTCTTGAGGCCTCTTTGGTGCAAAAAGGTGGTTATATTAAAGCACGGGGACAGGAATCATGGGCAGAACGAGCTGCACTGGGGTTGTGAGGATGGACTAATTATATAAGATTTTCTATCCTATAGAGAGGAGGGTGATGATAGGGCTCTGGGAAATTGAGTCTACAGGTTTCTGGAGATCGCTTTTTTTTTCCTTGTAAATCATTAAGACAGTTGCAAACTGATAGAGACTCTTGTCCTCCATGACTGTGATCTCCATCAGTTA
>ML095734.1:35877-51228 GCA_003697995.1 Taxidea taxus jeffersonii | reverse complement strand
AGTTTGTTTTATGACATTAAGAGTCTCTTTTGGTTTGTCTCCCTCCCGATCTCATCTTGTTTCATTTTTACTTTTCCTACCACCTTAACTCCCACCCCCGTTGCATATCCACTTCCTCATATCAGGGAGATCATGTGATAGTTGTCTTTCTCCAGTTGACTTATTTCGCTAAGCATAATACGTTCTAGTTCCATCCATGTCATCGCAAATGGCAAGATTTCATTTCTTTTGATGGCTGCATAGTATTCCACTGTATATATATACACCACTTCTTCTTTATCCATTCATCTGTTGATAGACATCTAGGTTCTTTCCATAGTTTGGCTATTGTGGACATTGCTGCTATAAACATTCGGGTGCATGTGCCCCTTCAGTTCACTACGTTTGTATCATTAGGGTAAATACCCAGTAGTGTGATTGCTGGGTCATAAGGTAGCTCTATTTTCAACTTTTTGAGGAACCTCCATGCTGTTTTCCAGGGTGGTTGCACCAGCTTGCGTTCCCACCAACAGTGTAGGAGGGTTCCCCTTTCTCCACATCCTCTCTAACACATGTTGTTTACTGTCTTGTTTATTTTAGCCATTCTAACTGGTGTAAGGTGGTATCTCAATGTGGTTTTGATTTGAATTTCTCTGACGGCTAATGATGATGAACATTTTTTCATGTGTCTGTTAGCCATTTGTATGTCTTCATTTTTCACATTCCCTCATGATATCATATAGCCCTTTGTGATTTTATTGTCATTGGCATTTGAGTTCTTTTTTAAAAATTTTTTAAATATTTTTATAAACATATAATGTATTTTTATCCCCAGGGGTACAGATCTGTGAATCGCCAGGTTTACACATTTCACAGCACTCACCATAGCACATACTCTCCAATGTCCATAACCCCACCACCCTCTCCCTACCCGCCTCCCCCCAGCAACCCTCAGTTTGTTTTGTGAGATTAAGAGTCTCTTATGGTTTGTCTCCCTCCTGATCCCATCTTGTTTCATTTATTCCTTTCCTACCCCCCAATCCCCCCACATTGCCTCTTAATTTCCTCATATCAGGGAGATCATATGATAATTGTCTTTCTCTGATTGACTTCTTTCGCTCAGCGTAATATCTTCTAGTTCCATCCACGTGGTTGCAAATGGCAAGATTTCACTTCTTTTGATGGCTGCATAGTATTCCACTGTATGCATGTATGAGTATATATATATATACACATACATGATGTATGTGTATATATATACATACATCATGTATGTGTATATATGTATGTATACATAATGTATGTATATATACACATACATACATATGTGTATATATGTATATATATATGTATATATATCACATCTTCTTTATCCATTCATCTGTTGATGGACATCTAGGTTCTTTGCATAGTTTAGCTATTGTACCACAGAACCTTTTATGAGAAATACCTGTCTCTTGTTGAATTAATGTTCTGGATTATGCTGTTTGGAAAATACTGAGATTATGGAAAGAGCATGAGATTTGTTATTCTTTCAGAACTGGATCTGAATTCTAGATCTAACATTCAACAGCTATGTGACCTTGGGCCAGTGACTTCACTTCTCTAAATCAGTTTGTTCATTTATGAAAATTGGGACAATAATATCTATCACAAAGGGGATGTCAGGAGGATTAAATGGGATAATGCACAGTATTTAGCACATGCCTGGCACATACGGTACTTAGTAAATGGTAGGTACAATCATCACACTTATTTTTCATCACTATTATTATCAAGCCACATGCCTACCTGACAGGCTTGCCAAAACAGCTTCAAAATAGGTCTAGCTGGAGTCTCATAGGGCTATATTTCTCATTATGTTGGGACTTGAGTATAGGAAGAAGAGAACTGGACTAGTTGTTCAGAGATACAGCTCTATGACTTATTATTTGGTGTCTGACCTTGCACGCATCACTTCACTTGTCTGCATTTCTCTTTCCTTCTGCCAAATGCAGGTATGGACTAGGCAACTTCTTACTCAAAAATTTTATGAACCTCAACTCTAAAATGCTATATAAGAGATTTATAATTTTATTGTTGAAGAAATCTGTGGTACAGGTTAAATCCAATTATAAATGATGGTCCTGTATAACAAAGCTATTTTTATGATCCAGCAGATGGCTAGCAGAAACAGTTTTTGCCAATCTGGTTACAATGAACTCTGTATAGTGAGTAGTTCTGTATAACAATTGCTTTCTCTGGTCCTTGACCCTATAATTGTCACTCTCTAACATTGCTCTAATCAACTAAAGAACTTGATTATGTGTTGTTTTCATTGTAGACACAAAATAAGGAGCTGAGTTAAGGTAAGCTACAGAATTTCTAGCTGAGATGTTTATGTCTAATTTTATTATTTTACAGCTGGGGAAACAGGAAAGGTTAAGTAACTTGTCAGAGGTCACACAGATAGTAAGTTGCAGAGCTTTGAATGAGTATGTGGATTAAATGGTTTGTCATCTATGAGCTTAGAGATTTCACTAGAAGCTTACACTTAGACCATATATGAAAATGTTAAATGAAACAAAAAACAGCTATTACAGAAACTCTACCGTTTATGCTTCCCAACCTAGCAAGATATGCATCCAAGCCCTCTTCATAGGATGTATGGTGACACAACTTAAAGCCTAACAACCTTTGCTGTAGCACTTTAATTAAAGGTTTTTTTAGTGTCTAAATAAATCACACCCATTGATACCTTTGGATACGTGCACAGTTTCTTCTACAAAGGTTTCTATTAGTCATTTTTTCTTATTATGAAAACATGTGCCTTTTTTTAAAAAGCTAGCTTAACAGAAATCTTAACACTAGGAATATCAAAGGTTAGCCTTCAGGCCCTTCCTTTTCTTTATTCACACACTTTCTCACAAGTATATTTCTTTCCAGGGCTTCAACCCTTGTGGAGAATCCCAGTCCCTAAATCACAACCCATGTCTCCAATTACTACATGACATCGCCACTTGAATGCATTCCTGTTACCTGGAACTCATAAACTTCAGGTCGAACTCATCTTTTAAGTTATTGGTTCTTAAATCTGGCTATCCATTGAAACCACCTGCATAGCTTCCAAAACTTAATTCCTGGAGATTCTGATGCAATTGTTCTGGAGCTAGGCATGGGCACGAGAATTCTTTAAAGCTCCCCAGGTGATTCTAATGTGTGGCCAAGGTTGAGAACCACTGTTCTAAGTCAATCTGTAAGTGCCATTTCCTTCATTTCTGTTATTGGTAGCACCATTCTCCTCTTCCCTTGGGCTTGAAATCAGGGGTATTCATATTCAATTCTGGGGATCAATGAGACAATGCAAACAAAATCAAATTTTGGAAAGTGTGACATTTTAAGGAAATGCAAGGAATGCAAGGAATTACTTTAGGCACATGAATTACTTCATGCGCAAGAATTAAGTAGATTGCTTTAGTAGTTGAGATGTGTTAACTCATTAAACATGTTAAAGGTTACACTAACAATTTTATCATCTTAACCTTTTTGTTGCTCAGAGAAGAGGAGTCAGAACCAATCTACTTTTGCGATATGACATAAATCTTCAGAGATACACTATCCTTCTGTGGGCAGGTGAACCCCATCATGGCATGTGGCACCCACAGGTGCTATGTGTGGTTCCCAGAAGCAATTCTGTCAGCCTTGCTAAAAGTGGTTAGGTGGTCCTCTGGCTCCCCATTTACTGGGGAGGAGTACAGCCACAACAAGTGGCCACCCAAAACACAAACCACAGTTACGTTGAGAAGTACACATTTGCAACATGGCTCTAAGCCAGTTTCCAGAATACTTCAAGAGGCTAGCTGTTGTGTCACTGTGCATGTAGTAGTGCCCCTTTAATCATATGGGACTCAATCTGAGTCATACTGGCTTTTTCTAATGATGGAACAAACTGGGCATTTCTAATGCTCAGTTTGTGTGTACCCTGTTCATTTACATCCTACTTCCCTAGGATGGAAGTGCTGCCCAATACTTTGATTCAGGAAGAAGCCAATCCAATTTTATTTTTTCCCCAAGAAGGGTAAACCTTCTTATTTCCGAGGTTATCTTTCAACCCGGTAATTGTTAGCTTGCCTTTTCTATCTTCAGTATTGCCACCGACATTGTTCATGCCATCTTCTATACATTGTACTCTGCAGAACTTTGTTCCAGGAGATACCTTTTCCCTTGCAGAGAGATTGGATCCATATTGTAAGCCCCATAATTGAATTCAAGTTCCAGCTCCACCTCTTACTAAGTGTGGTATGACATTGAGCAAATGACTTCATTTCTCTGAGTGTACCCTCACTGTAAAATGGAGAAACTATTACTAATCTTACAGAATTGTAAGGATTATAAAAGATAACATAAATAGCATACTTAAAATATTCTCTAAACACTCAAAAATTACAAGTTCATTTCTTTGCAAAATTTCATAATCATATGAATTTCATTCACCCCAAATCCAAGCAAACAACTAACTAAGGCTTCTAATCTAATATGAGTTGATGTTCAGAATGATGATCCTAAGGCACAGCAAGATTCTGAAATGGCCTTGAAGGATTTGACTTCCTGTAGAAAGTTTTTCTTTTTAGTTAGTTGTTCAATTATATTCAACTTATAAATGTTGTTTGAATAAAAGATGTTTAGTACTATATTTGTACTACAGAGAACAGACAGTATAAGGCTTACCAACCTTGGTGATCGTCTTATTTAACATATCCTTTCAATCAATTTGTCTTGAGTTTTCTATATAGAATCATATCTGTAAATAATAATTATTTATATAATTCCCCAAGAGTTATGACTTCTATTTCAGTTTCTTGCCTCATTGCATTGGCTAGAACTTCAAGAATAATGTTAAACACCAGCAATTATAATGAGCATCTTGGTAAAAAAAAAGTGATCACCTTGGTCTTATTACTGGTTTTGTCAGGAATGCCTCTGATATATTTATCATTAAGCACTATGCTACTTATTAGGCTAAGAAATTGTTATAATATTAAATAATATCTTTTTACTCCTGGTTTACTAAGAATTATCAATAGAGGGGGTTAAAATTTTATCAAATCTGAGCTGACCATATACCTTATATTCTTTGAGCTGATGATGTAATGTGTTATGAAGAATTCCTATTATTGGGACGCCTGGGTGGCTCGGTTGGTTAAGCGGCTGCCTTCGGCTCAGGTCATGATCCCAGCATCCTGGGATCAAGTCCCACATCGGGCTCCTTGCTCGGCAGGGAGCCTGCTTCTCCCTCTGCCTCTGCCTGCCTGTGCTCCCCCCCCAACAAATAAATAAATAAAATCTTAAAAAAAGAAGAATTCCTATTATTGAACCATCTTTGTTTTCCTAAGACAAACCCTACTTGGGTATAACATATACTTTAACTATTTTGCAGGATTTGATTTGCTAGTAGTTTAGGATTTTTATGTGAGACATCTTAAATTTCCTTTTTGATGCTGTTTTTGGAAGAGTTTGTTATCAGGTCATACCAATTTCGTAAAATAAGCCAGGAAACATTCCTTCTTTCTGTGCTTTGCAATGGCTAACAGAACATGGAAAATATCTGTTCTATAATATCTTGATTTGGGCTTAACTCCTTTCTCTTCTAGGATATCATTGGGTGGTTTTTATTACCAGCAGAAAAAAATGTACAGTAGCCTTCATTTAAAAAATTTACTGCTATTTCTAGTTTGTAGCACTTTCTTGAGGGACAACTGATATATGACCTCAGCTTTTTAAACAGTTTTCCCAGCTACACTCCCTTTACAAAAGTCTATTGATCTCTTATCTGTTTTCCGTGTACTTTCATTTTAAGTACCAATGTCATTGCCTCCAGAGGAAGCAGATGTAGAAGGGGAGAAGATGAGGTGTGGAAGGAGGAAAGAAGATGGATGGCCTCAAGGAGCATGAGAAATGAAGTCTGGGATATTCTGCTCTAGAAAGATTTGCTTTATGGTAGGGATGAAGCTTAAATTATTCTTTGAAGGATTACTAGTTGCCAGCCAAGGCAACTAATGAGGAAGTTGAAGAAGGAAATATAATTTTAGTATTTATCATTGTCAATATTTATAGCATTATTGGTATTTCTTCATTTTTTAATGCACAACTGTAATGGAAACAAACTTCTTATGGGATGTAGTGTTTAAACTTACAAATTGCAGGTGCTGAGCTCAGATGGTAAGTACATTATATTTCCTTGTGATGCTGTTTGTGGAAAGGACTTCCTTTTTTTCTTTAGGAAATTAGCTCATTGGACCTTTTCTTAGGGTGCTCACTTTCTGTGTAGACACAAAGAAAAGTGAGGAGCACACTGGGACACGTGGGCTATGACTGAAAGGCCTGGTTTATAGGATGTCAGAGAATGCAGAATGTCATGAATTTTGGTTATTACTAATAATTTGAGAAGTTAGTGCTCAGGAACTGCCCTACATCTGGAACAGGAATAGCCATCTTCCCAAGCATGTTTGGATTGGTTTCAAACTTCATCTTTCTAATTGGTCCACTCTTTCCCCGTATCTTTTCCTTCTCTAGCAATATTCCCACTTGCCTAATTTGCTAAGAGCATCTGGGTCAGTAACTTTCCTTAGGTTCTTGAATTTATACCCTTTGAGCTCCAGGCCTGTTATAAAATGCTTGTTGAAATCTAGGCTGTGATTCAGTAGGGTCTGATATACAGCCTAGATTTAGCATCTGGAAAATCCCAAGTTTTACCCTTTTATACCCAAATCTGTCATTCTGTCTTTAACAAACAATTGGATGGAAGTGACTGTGCTCTATGAGGATTCTGTTCCTTCTGGCCTAGTGGTTGCCCCTTCTGGAATTGAGAAGTGAGGTCAACAACAACAACAAAAGCAACTAGATTTGCCATTTAGTAGAAATTTATAAAAAAGTTGAACAAATTATTTGAGAAAACTATTTTTAAACAAAGCCCTTCTCCCCACCCCCACCACATTACCCCAACAGTCTACTGCTGGCTCTTCTATTCCAAGGAATGAGGTTATGCTTTATGGGAGACATCTGCTTCTGAGGATATTACTGCCCTGAGCACAGAACATGACTTCATTAGACAGAACAGTGGACCAGAGAGATTCAATAGGAGACTTGAATATGTGACAGCAAGAATAAAAAGAGCCAGTTGAGATTCTCCTCAAGTCTCTAGCCTTCAGGATAGACCAAAGATCTGTTGATTTCACTCTCATCTGACTTGTTTTTCCTTTAAAATCATGAACTATGTATGAAAACTTCCTGAAAACTGTAACTCATAGCAAGATCACCTGTATTTGTAAATAGAGATGCTGTCTTTTCTCAAGGGAATGGCTGGATTATATTCTGGGAAGAGACCAGGTGTTTGAAACTTTGGGGTTGCTACTGAATGCACACCCACACAGAGTAAGCTCTGTTTCAAAGAAGCATTGTTTCAAACAGTGCTGCAGAGGTATATGATGTCATTGTTCCGTTCTGAAAAGCAAATTCAGAACATTAGCAGGGATTTTGGCTTTCCAGGAAGATGATTTCCAGAGCAGTTTTTATAGGATTTTTAACTTATGTTGTTTATAACCTTAATTTTTAAAATGAGCAAGTCCAGTAAATCTGCTACCTACTAACCAAGCTCTGGTCTAGTTGCATCTTGTTCCCATTTTATTTGATACTGTAAAGAATTTTCAATAGACAGCTAAATATTTTGGTGTTATTCATAGCTTATACTCCTATTGACTAAGACTTTTCAAAGAAAACCCTTAAAATCACTAGCATTTTAAAAGGCAATAATTGCTGGTTTAATTTACCAGGCTTTGCTTCTAAAGACCCATGATGTAGCTGGAATCATAGAAGTGAGAGAGAATGTTAAGAGACCATGTGGCCAGGTGCCCTTTGACCTAGGAGGGGTTGGAGTTTGAAACATGAAAGGCTGGTTTTCCATCTTTTACTGTGACCTGATTTAACCCTGAATCCCACCAAGTGTCAAGAAATTCTTCCTAGTATATAATGGAAATTGCTCTTGTTACCATTTAAGCTCACTGCCTGTTGTTTAGTTTACTGCACAAATGGGGAAAATTTTGTTCGAGTCTTCAAAATAATCTACTGTGCTATAGAAAACAGCCATGAACTGTCCCCCATCTTTGGTCTCATATACTCTATCTCCTTTCTCTTCTCCTCCCAAGAACCCACTTTCTATCCTTTTAGTCATATAGATTGTTATTTTCCAGAATTTCTTTAATTTATCAACCATTTTCTGACTGTCTGCCATGTGCAAGGTTTGGTACTAAGTGTTTAAGGCAAAGTAGGTCCCATATCTGGCTGTGTTTAAAGAACTATTTGGAGGGATACCTGGGTGGCTCAGTGGGTTAAGCGGCTGCCTTCAGCTCAGGTCATGATCCCAGTGTCCTGGGATCCCAGTGTCCATCGGGCTCCTTGCTTGGCGGGGAACCTGCTTCTCCCTCTGCCTCTGCCTGCCTCTGCCTGCCTCTCTCTGCCTGTGCTCTCTCTCTCTCTCTCTAACTAATGAATAAATAAAATCTTAAAAAAAATTAAAAAAAGAACTATTTGGAGATAATTTTTAAAACACAGATTTCTGGGTCTCATCTCAGATCTGCTAAGTAAAATATGGGGGGGTCAACCAGAGAATCTGTATTTCAAAAACATGCCCTAGGTGATTCTATGTAGTCAGCCTGGCACGAGTTCAAGGATTAGAATTTTAGTATATGTGCTGCCGAAGCGAGCACCCAAGGATTAGAATTTTAAAACAAGGGTATTAGTGTTGGTGCATTAAGGCTATCTAGTGGGGGTGCTGGTGGTACAGGTAGATATGACAGAAACAGAAATGATTATAGGGAACAATAGATGAGTAAGAAAAGTGCTGCCTCTTTTTGTATATCATTTCACAAAGTGAATTTACAATTATTTTAATTTAATTCTCATATTAGGTCTGTGGGTGGGTGGCAGTGTGTCAATTTTATAAGGAATAAAACTGAAGCTCAGAGAAGAGAAGATCACTTGTTTAGGATCTCACAGCCAAAGGTAGAAATCAGGTTATTTGATGACAAATCTGTCATTTTTGCCACCTGTACAACTTTCTTCTTAAGTCTCAGAAAGCAAAAGACATTGAGTTAAAAAAAAGGGAAATATAATTGGTCAATAAGAAACCAACATCCAGTAGTGGTAATATGATAAAATCATACAGGGGCTGATATAACATTAGCATTACATTAGGTACTTTTAGTATATGAAATCCATTCCTATTCAAAATGTTTCTTGGTCTATAATGTGGGGCAGAAGATGAACCAGGCTCAAAGATACCTCTACTTCCACAGAGTGGCAAAGACCTATACAGAGCCTGTGTTACCTGGCAGAAGGCAACTCAGTTAGGTGATTATTTCCTTTGTAGGCACACCAGTAGAGATGGAGTAGAGATCCTACCAGCACTGGATAGACAGAGAATAGGCAAGGGAAAATGCTCTCTGCCCACAGTTCTGGTATTCCTGACTTTCTACCTTATGACACTGGGTGGCCCATGGGAGTATCTTCTGCCTCCAGTGCTCAAGTAGTACTAGGGCATGAAACAGACCAGAGTAGCATCGTAAGGACTCAGAAAAGTAAATTGTCATTGGAATTATGGCTTACAAATGTAGGCCAGAACTGACAAACTACACCTAACCAGCTTACTGCTTGCTAAAGTAGAAGATCTAAATAGAACTAAGAATATCCTAATATAATATCCAAGGATACAGTAAAATAACTAACCATACCAAGAACCAGGAAAATCACAATGTGAACAAGAAAAGAAAATCAACTGATGCAATGCTGAGATAGATAAGATTGTTGTAACCATCTGAAACAGGTTTTAAAGCAGCCACCATAAAGTTGCTTCAACAATTAATTATAAATTCCCTTGAAACAAATGAAAGAAAATAGAAAAACACAGAAAAGAAGTTATAAAAAATGAAATGGAAATTCTAGAACTAAAAATCAAAATAATTAAAATAAAAAATTCTCTAAATATGCTCAATATTAGGAGATCACAGAAGATAGAAATAAGGAACTTGAGGACAGATGAATAGAGTTTATTCAATCTGAACAACACATAAACAAAAACACTGATAAGAGTGAAGAAGGAATCTTAAGAACCTATGGAACAGTAACAGGTTAGCTAACATTTAATATCATGGGAGGCCCAGAGAGAGGAGAAAGAGTAGAACTAAAAACATATTCAAAGAATTAATGGCTGACAGCTACCCACATTTTGGCAAAAGAAATAAACCAACTGATTCAATGAACTGAATGAACATCAAATAAGATAAACCCAGGACACCCACACTAATAAACATTATAATTAAACATTGAAAACTAAAGACATAGAAATTATCTTAAAAGCAACTAGAGAGAAATGGTGTATTACCAATAAAAAAATCAATCTGAAGTTCAGAGGATTTCTTCTTTCAAAGCATGGAGGTTAGAAGGAAGTGGTACAATATTATTCATATACTAAAAGAAAAAACTGTCAACCACAGGTTTTATTTCCAGCAAACCTATCATTCAGGAAGAAATTAAAGGGATTCTCAAAGGTAAACTAGAGAAATATTTTGCTAGCACATATGTCCTTTAAAATAGCTAAAGGGGGACGCCTGGGTGGCTCAGTTGGTTAGGCGGCTGCCTTCGGCTCAGGTCATGATCCCAGCGTCCTGGGATCGAGTCCCACATTGGGCTCCTTGCTCGGCAGGGAGCCTGCTCCTCCCTCTGCCTGCCTCTCTGTCTGCTTGTGCTCTCTCTCTCTCTCTCTCTCTAACTAATAAATAAATAAAATCTTAAAAAAAATTAAAAAAAAAAGCTAAAGGAAGCTCTCTAAACAAAAAGGAAATTATAACAAAAGGCTCAGAGTTCAGAAAGAAAAGATCAATAGAATGGGTAAAAATAAATAATGTAATAAACTATTCTAATTGTCATGAGTTTCCTAAATTGTATTTGATGGTTGAAATAAAAATTATAACAGTGTTTGTTTTAGTGCTCAATGTATGTAGAAAAAATACTTGACACAATTATATTTAAAAAGTAGGAAGGATTTAGGGGCACCTGGGTGGCTCAGTGGATTAAGCCTCTGCCTTCAGCTCAGGTCATGATCTCAGGGTCCTGGGATCGAGCCCTGCATCAGGCTCTCTGCTCAGCAGGGAGTCTGCTTCTCCCTCTCTCTCTGTCTACTTGTGATCTCTCTCTCTGTCAAATAAATAAAATCTTAAAAAAAAAGTACGAAGGATTTAAATGTTCCTAAATATAGTAAGATTTCAATTCTTGAAAACAGTAAATTGTTGATATGCATAGACTATGATAAGTTACATATACACACAAACACAAATATCTAGAACAACTAAGTAATAGACTAAAAACTGCCATAATAAAACAAGATAGGATCCTTAAAAATGTGTAAGAAACCCACAGGAAGGCAAGCAAAAAAAAAAAAAAAAGGAGGGGGGAGAAACAAAAATAAATAAATAAATAAATGGCATACCTAAGCCATAACACATCAATAATTACTTTAAACATAAATAGTCTAAATACATCAATTAAAAGACAGTGATTGGGAGAGTATATTTAAAAAATATGATCCAATTATATCCTGTTAACAAAAACTCACTGCAGACACAATGATATAGGTAAAAAACCAAAGGATGGAAAAAGATAATATCACACTAATATTAGGCAAAAAGTGAAGATCATTATTATGAGATAAAGAAGATTTTAGAGAAAATAAAATTAGAGAGAGATAGGGTTACCACATGTTAAAAGTATAGATATACTGAAAAGACACAGCAATCCTAAATGTGTATGCACCAATCAACAGTGCTTCAAAATACATGAAACCGAAACCAAATTGAAAAGACAGATAGGCAAATCCAAAATTATAGTTAGGGACTTTAACACCCCACTCACAGCAATTGTTAGAGCTACTAGACAGAAAATTAGACAAAATATTGAACAACTGAACACTACAATTATTCAAGAGAGCCTAATTTACATTTTTGTAATAGTCTCTCAACAACAGAAGAACACATTTTTTTCAAGCACCCACAAAACATTCACGAAGACAGGTTATATCCTGTGTCAAAAAGCAAACTTCAACAAATTTAGAAGCATTGAAAGAATGCAAAATATGTTCATAGAGTAAATGGGAATCAGACTAGAAATCAGTGACTCACAGAAAATAGGGCAATCTACAAACACTTGAAAACTTAAAAAACACACTTTACACAACCCATGAATCAAAGAGAATTCTCAAAGGGAAAACACAGAACTTAATGAAAATAAAAACACAATGTATCAAAATTTATGGATGCAACTAAAGCAGTGATAACAGGGAAGTTTATAGCACTCGATGCTTATATTTAGAAAAGGGGAAAAGTCTCAAAGAAATTTAAATTCCTACCTCAGGAAACTAAACCAAAGAAGAGCATAATCAGAAGGAAGAAATTAATAAAGACAAGAGAAGAAATAAATGCAACTGAAAGCAGGAAGACAAAGAGAAAAATCAATGAAATAAAAATATGGCTCTTTGTAAAAAATCAGTAACATTGATAAACCTCTAACAAGACTGACAAAAGTAAAAAGTAGAATAGATACAAATCACCAGTATAAGGAACAAAACAGGGGGTTACTATAGATCCTATAACCATTAAATGGATAATAAGTTTCCTGAAGTAGGCATACTCTTCCTTATTCCTTTCACTAAGTACAACAAAAAATCCTGGACATTATATAATAAAACAAATATAAGAAGATTCAGAAAGGTGGAGAGAAGAAGGCAAACTGTCTAGGAAATTTGGAACCCAAAGATAACAGAATGATGTTTTCCAGACTTCTTCCAGGCCTGGAACTAAAGAAGCCAGAACCCCAGAAATACCAACAGGAGCAAAGAAAAAGCCCTAACAAAATCCTCTTTGAGCCAAAGAGCCAGAAAAGGAGTAATCTAGCATGAGAGAAAACTTTTTGACAATAACCACTGTACTCCAGGCAACACTACAGAAAAAAAAAACCCATGGCTCCATCCCACCCATGCCAACAAAGGCCAAATGGAAACCCTAAAATTCTACCCTCATAAAGTTATAACAAGGTACCCCAACGCCCAGCTGATATGGTGTCAGAGAAGGCCAAATAAGGAACTGGGACTTTCATCTCCAGCAGCAAGTAACTAGACTCCCCCACCTGCAATGTCAGAAGAGACTGACTACGTGGTGAGTTGGAACTCTTATCCCTTTGCAGCAGTAAAAAGGAGCCCCTTCTCCCTCAGGTGTCAAAGAAGACCAAGTGTGGAACCTGCACTCCTATCTCTATCAGGTAATAATGAGGCAAAAATTCCCTCTCCCCCCTGGCAAAACAGTGTCATGAAAAGCCAGTTAAAGCAGAAGTTTTAAATAAGATCCAGAGCCTTAAAATAAAATGTAAAATGTTGAGGTTTTGATAAAAACCATTTGTCATAGCAACAACCAAGAATATCTCAAACTGAATGAAAAAAAGATAAAAACCAGCAGTGAGATAATAGAGATGATAGGATTCTATAATAAAGATTCTTTTTTTTAAAAAATACTAGATGTAGTTTTGGAGATAGTGTATATTTTTTTTATTTTTATTTTTTAAGCATATAATGTAACCCTACCACCTTCTCCCAACCCCTCCCCCTCCTCACCCACCTCAGTTTGTTTTATGACATTAAGAGTCTCTTTTGGAAAAGAAAAAATGAAACAAGATGGGATTGGGAGGGAAACAAAGATTCTTTTTTTAAAAAAGATTTTATTTATTTATTTGACAGAGAGAGATCACAAGTAGGCAGAGAGGCAGGCAGAGAGAGAGGAAGGGAAGCAGGCTCCCTGCTGAGCAGAGAGCCGATTCAGGGCTCGATCCCAGGACCCTGGAATCATGACCTGAGCTGACGGCAGAGGTTTTAATCCACTGAACCACCCAGGTGCCCCTATAACAAAGATTTCTAAAGTAGCCATCATAAGAATGCTTCAATGAGTAATTATGAATACTCTTGAAATAAATGAAAAAAATTTAAAGACTTACAAAAAATAGAAAGTCTCAGCAAAGAAATGGAAGATATAAAGAGGAACCAAATGGAAATATTAGAATTGAAAAAGAACAAGTGAAATAAAAAGTTTAGTTCATGGGCTCAAACAGCAGTCACATCAAATCAAAATTCTGAAAACTAAAGACAGAGAGAAAACCTTTGCAGCTGGAGAAAGTTGAAACTTTACCTTTTGGGGAAAAACAAGATGGCAGTGAATTTCTTATAAGAAACCAGCAAGCCCAGAAGAAAGTGGCATATTTCTCAAATGCTGAAAGAAAAGAACTGCCAAACACTGAATCCTAAACACAGTGAAAATATTGTTCAGGAATTAAAGGGAAATCAAGACATGTCAGATATTGGCAAACTAACAAAATTTGTCACCAGCAGACCTCACCTAAAATAATGGCTAAAGGAAGTTCTGGAAGAGAAAGGAAATTATAAAAGAAGGAATCTCAGAATATCAGGAAGAAAGAGCCAAAGAAGAGCAAAAATAAGGTAAATACAATAGACTTTCTTCCCTTGACTTTCTGAGTTGTATTTGACAGTAAATAAGTTATAACATTGTCTTATGTGTTTCACAATTTATGTGGGGTAATATTTAAGACAATTATAAATGGAGAAGGGGGAGAATAAAGGGACTTAAAGAGAAGTAAGTTTTCTAAATTTTACTTGAACTGGTAAAATGTCAATACCAGTAGACTAATAAATTATGTACACACAATGTAATAGCAAAAGCAACCACTAAACGATACAAAGAGATACATTCAAAAGTGCTACTAAAATGGAGTTCTTTTTTAACAAGATTTTATTTATTATTTATTTTAGAAAGAGTGAGAGTGAGAGTGGGCATACGTGTGACCAGGGGGAAGAAGAAAAGGGGAGGGAAAGAATCCCAAACAGACTCCACACTGAGTGTGGAGCTTGATGCAGGGGCTCAATCTCATGGCCCTGAGATCATGACCTGACTGGAACTAAGAGTTGGATGCTGAAATGATTAAGCCACCCAGGTGCCTCTACATTCTTTTTTAAAAAATGGATTCCACTTATGTACCTCACAGGAAAGCAGGAAAAGGAAAAAATACCCCACAAAATGGAATAAAGAAAAGAGAAAAGAAATTGGCAGATTAAAACCCTAACATATCAATAATTAGCTTAAATGTAAATGGTCTAAACAGTAGTTCTTCTTTCTGATCAGTATGCAAAGTACTTCCAGTACTATGTTAAGAATGGTGAGAATATGTATTCTTGCCTTGTTTCCATCTTAGAAAGAAACTATTCAGTTTTTTACCATAAATCATTAT
>ML095734.1:20176-31131 GCA_003697995.1 Taxidea taxus jeffersonii | reverse complement strand
CTGCTCTCCACTGGGCCCCACTGAAATGGGGATGCAGTGAGGCATAGGAGTGCTGACTAACCCTGGTTCACACTGCCTCTTTCAGTCTCATTGCTGCTGGATGGGTGTACAGTTGCAGCTTCCCACTGGGTGTCCCTGACAACAGGGGCGGGGGGGGGGGGGGCCAGTGTGTTTCCTAGCCTTGATATGCATCCCTTTATTCAGTCTCTTTAATGTGAAGGGGGTAGAAGCTCAGCCTCTCCACTGGGCCCCATTAATACAGAGATGGTGATGGAGTCCAGTGGTGACTAGCCCTGCATTGCACCTAGCTGTTAATCTTTTTGCTTCTGGCTGTGAATGAGACAGCGTGGCTTGCCATTGGACTGGGATGACAATACTCTGGAAGAAGAATAGGAGCACCACCTAGTTCTGCCAAATAGGGGATTAGAAAGACTGCCTGCCCAATTCCCCAACACCACCTCAACAGTGGGATAGGAGCATGCTGCCTGCTTTTTTGTAGGAAGGAGTGGAGTGAAATATTCCTTCCTATTAGGCTCCATTGAAATAAGGGTGCAGTGGGGAGGGTGTGATTTTTCTGTTGGTATTTGGCTACAATAGAGCAGGTATTGTCAAAAAGGTTTTCTATTGTTAGGCAATCCTTTCCTCCTTTCCTTTAGATATGGGGATCAGGCTTTTCTTAGAGATGTTTTTGTCTGTGCCTGTTGGCAGTTGTGGACTGGAGGCTTCTGTAGTAAGCTGTCTGGGATATATGGGAGACAAAAAGGAACCCAAGGGAGTGTACCACTGTATTGTTCCTCAAGTTCTGAGGCCATCTGCCTGTTGTTTCCACTTTTCAGTCTTGTTTGTGTGTCTTATGCCCAAGGGATGTTAGTGTAAGAGGGAAGACCTAGAAGGAATGAGGTTTCTTCATCTTGGCAGAAATATAAGTCCTTCTATTTTCTTTTAAAGAAAAAAAATCAGCAGAGCATACAACATCCTCAAAAATGGATTTTTTTGACATCTAAGTGGATTTCCGACAATAGTAATGATTTAAGGAATAAACCATACTGAGAGAGTGTCTAGGAAAACTTAAAGAGATAGAAATGTACTAGGTTTATTAAAGGCAGTGCAAAATACCTTTCCTAATCAAGGGAAATTTGTGGAATGTTAAACCAATTACTCTTGGTGTGGCCCAAGTTCTCTTTTGTGGGTTTATAAAGCTTTTTGTTTCCTGGGGGAAAGATATAAGTGGCAGGGAAACTTTGGCTCCATGTACATAAAACAAGATTTGACATTCACAGTTACTGTTAAGTAAAAATAAGACTGGTGGAAGTAGGTTCTCCTGGGGTGTTGTCATAGCAGCAGCTTTAAGTCTCAAAAACAACAGCAGAACATTTTTCCCATACACACATTCTCAACTCAAAAAAACTAAACTTTTACTTGTTGGGATTCTTGGTATAAACTATATAACTCAAATTCAATGTTTCAGAAAAGGCCAATATCTTCACTTTAAAAACCCTGTCTTATATGCCATTTTCTGGTCCTTAAACTCTCCCTTCCCCCTCAAACCAGTATGTTTCATATGTTGCTGCATTACTGGTACCAGACTGATTATAGCACTAAATATTACAAGGAAAACAACCAAGTGTCTGACCATGCTAAGTCACTTGGAGCAGTGTATTTGAAAGAACTTTGGAGTAAAAAAGACCGTGGATTAATTACTGAATATGCTACTAACTAGTTGTGAGGCTTTGGGCTAATTAATTTTTCCAAGCCGCAGTTTGCTCATCTGTAAAATGAGAACAATCATATCGACTTTACAGGATGGTTATGAGAATTCACTGAATTCCTTACACATAAAGTTGTGTTCAACAACTCTGAAAAAGCTTCTGAGGAACACGACTAGCCTCTGACAATTATGTCTATATTCATCCAATATTTTTCCAACTTGACCATGTAACAACTTGTTTCCTGCTTCTCCCATGCCTTACATTCAATCTCTATACTTATGCGTGTTACAGCTTATGGGACAAAGAACCTATCCTTCATTTGGAACAGGAAAAGATTGAAATGCTCATTTTATCCTGATATTTATAGTTACTACCCCCAGTCTTCAGAATAGAAGCCCACAATGCTCAAAGGAAAAAAACAATTTAAAAAAATTTTTGCAATGCAACTGAAATATCTCTTGCTCAATTCTCTTATATTTTATAGTACAAGTTTGTTTCTATAGTACAAGATTGCTTTTATGTGTATGAATGGGGAAATTGAACCTAAATTTTGAGTCGTAATGGGGTATTAATGATACTATATATCACTAGTATAATGTCCAAGGTCTTATCCCATCATCTCATTAATGGTAAAGAGAGATGAACATCACCAAGACAGTAGTTTGGGAATGGGTATGTCTTGTGGATTTATTAAGATTCTAAATTTTGGGGGCACCTGGGTGGCTCAGTGGGTTAAACCTCTGCCTTCGGCTCAGGTCATGACCTCAGGGTCCTGGGATGGAGCCCCCGCATCGGGCTCTCTGCTCAGTGGGGAGCCTGCTTCCTCCTCTCTCTCTGCCTGCCTCTCCACCTACTTGAGATCTCTGTCAAATAAATAAATAATATCTAAAAAAATCTAAATTTTCATTAAAAAAATTCACCTTTATGATATATGGAAGTGTTAAACCACTATATTGTACACCTGAAACTAATATTACACTGTCAGTTAACTAACTGGAATTTAAATAAAAACTTAAAAATTCACTTTTAGCTTCTTCCACCCAGAAACACTAAAGTAATTTCATGCCCTGTAACCTAGTGGGATGCTTATGGCTAGAAGAAGTTTCCAGCCAAAAAGCTCTTTAAAAAGGGTACCCAATACTCAGGCAAGAACAGGTCAACATTAATACTTTAAGGTTAAGATTAGGTCTGGAAGCATCAAAAGGCAAAATGAACACCTGCCAAGAGGGGCAAACTAACACAGAAAGATTTCATTTTTGTTCTTATCTTTTCTGACCATCTGCACCCTCTGCTCAAATTACTTAGGATTTCTGAGGTTGATATTCTGTTTGTATGTAAAATGAGAATACCCTCCATTTCATGTGCAAGAATAATGTGAAGATTAGAATGCCTAGCACAATGTCCAGATCATAGTAGGAATACAATAGATGAAAGTTATTTTTAGAACTGAGTCTGAGGTCTATATCACAGCACTTGGTTTATTTAGTCCATAATAAATGAATTAGATAGGTTAAATAGTTTTATAAAACAACTTTAAGTTGGCCTAAAATGAACATAATTTCATAGTTGGAGGAAACCCTAGAGGTCACTGAAGGTTTTTGATTTAAATGTGTAAGAGTTTTGTTTTGGCAGAAATTTGATCTTATGTTGTAATGAGCTCAAATTCTTTTGCTGCCATACTCTGTGACTAAGTTATTCAGAAGAAAGCATGTGTTATTAGAGCCTAACAGTTATTATCATAGTTAAGTGTTATAGCATACTTAGTATAGTAGGTCTTTGTAGGCAAAATTCAATCAATTTAATAAAGAGACCAAGTATATTGGTTAGATGTTAAAGCACAGATATATCAATATGACTATAATCTTACTCAATTTCTGTCAACTGAATCATAGGAGGAAGTTGTCCTTACAAAAGGGTGAGTGAGAGGAAGTATTGACTTCTTGTTTCCCAGTTTAGACCACTCAGTTCTGTAGGGAAACTAATGTGGCAAAGGTAGACCACCATTGTCAAAGAAACTATGGAGACCTGAAATCATGGTAAAATCAGAGCCATTTGAGTTGTGACCGAACATCAAATCACATGGGGAGTAAAAAAAATACCCTGGATTTTTCTTTTTTAAGTTATAACAGAAGCAATTAAAATAATGATGAATGCAAGTGACAAAAGAAAAAACAGATACAGTGGATTTCATCAAAATTAAAAACGTGCTTCAAATGATAAAAATGAGAAAGTAAAAAGACTACCTACAGAATGGGAGGGAATATTTACAAATCATGTATCTTACAAGAATTCAATCCAGAATATATATAAAACTCAATAATAAAAAGATGGGGCACCTGGATGATGCAGTTGGTTAAGTGTTGACTCTTGGTTTCAGCTCAGGTGGTGATCTTAGGTTCATGAGATGGGCTCCAAACTCAGTGTGGAGTCTTCTTGAGGTTTTTTCTCCCTCTCCCTTTGTCCCTCCCGTCTATGCTCTCTCTCTACCAAATAAATACATGATTAAAAAAAGAACTCAAGAATAAAAAGGGAAATAATCCACTTCAAAAATGGGCAAAAGATCTGAATAGACATTTCTCCAAAGATTGTATACAAAGAGCCTATGAGCACATAAAAAGATGCTTAACATTATTAATCATCAGGGAAACAAAGCAAAACCACAATGAGAGACTACTTCATACTGACTAGATGGCTATAATAAAAAAGACAGATAATAACAAGTGTTGGTGAGGATATGGAGAAATTGGAACCCTCATATACTACTAGTGGGACTGTAAAATTGTGTAGCTGCTTTAGAAAGCAGTCTGGAAATTCCTCAAAAGAGAGAACACAGGATAATTGCTGGATCCTGAAATTCATTCCTGGGTCTATACCTAAGAGAGATGAAAACATATTTTCATTAAAATGTATACATGGCTGTTCACAGTATTATTCATAACAGCCCAAAGTGGAAACAATTCAAGCATCCATAAACTAATGAATGGATAATATATGGTATAGCCCTACAATATTATTCATCCATAAAAAGAATGAAGTACTGATATATACTTCAATATGTATGAACATTACAACATAATGCTAATTAAAACAATCCAGACACAAAAAGACCAATGTTGTATGATTCTATTATATGAGGAACCTAGAAGAGGCAAAGTCATAGAGACAGAAATTAGAAGAGTGAGAGGCTGGTGGGAGTGGGGAAAGGGGAGTTATAGTTTAATGATAGAGAGTTTCTCTTTGGGAGGATAAAAAAGTTTTAGAAATGGAGAGTAGTGACAGTTGCAAAACATTGTGAATGAATTTCATACCACCAAATTGTATCCTTAAAAATTGTTAAATGGTAAATTTAATGTTACATATATTTTACCACAAAAAAGGAACAAAATATTGATATATGCTACAAAATGGGTGAACCTTGAAACTGTTAGGCTAAGAGAAAGAAGTCAGACACAAAAGACCATTGTATGAGTCCATTAACATGAAATGTCTAGAATAGGCAAATGTATTGAAACAGAAAATGCATTAGTGTGTGCCTAGGGCTGGGAGTGAGAGTAGAAAAGTTGGGGGATGATAGCTAAACACTTTTTTTTGAGGTAATGAATATGTTCTAAAATTGATTTTGCTACAACCCTGTGAATATTCTAAAAATTACTGAGTTGTACATGTTAATGGGTGAAGTGTATGGTATGTGAATTATATCTCAATAAAGCTGTCTTAAAGCAATATTGAGGATTGTAACAGTCAATAATTAGTGAGCAATATATTAGGTGCTTTGGAATTTTGCTCTGTGTATAATATTAATATAATATTTGTATTATTAGGTTTAGCTATTTTAATAAAATGTTCTAGGGGTGCCTGGGTGGCTCAGTGGGTTAAAGCCGCTGCCTTCGGCTTGGGTCATGATCCTAGGGTCGTGGGATCGAGCCCCATATCGGGCTCTCTGCTCTGCGGACAGCCTGCTTCCTCCTCTCTCTCTCTGCCTCTCTGCCTACTTGTGATCTCTGTCTGTCAAATAAATAAATAAAATCTTGAAAAAAATAAATAAAATGTTCTATTTTAATTTAAAAAAACATAAACATGAGCTAATATCATTTTCTCCAATAAATTACATCTGTCTAAAGGCTAGCATTTTTTACTATACTGACAAAGGCCAAAGTACTTTGTGGCTACATCTGCCAACTTACAAAGGAAACTTTCAGGAAATGAATTTTCTTCTGAATGTTGGAAGTACAAAGGTAATCACATCTGAAGAACCTCATATTTATATGGTGTTTAATTTACAAAGCACTTTCTGATATATTTTTTTAATTTAAATTTTACTTAGTTAACATATAGTGCAATATTGGTTTCTGGAGTAGAATTCAATGATTCATCATTTAGATACAACACCCAGTGCTATAAAAACAAGTGTCCTCTTACCCATTTCCCAACTAGTCCAGCCCCCACCCATTTCCCTCCATCAACCCTCAGTTTGTTCTCTATTGTTAAGAGCCTCTTATTGGTTTGTTTCACTCTCTTATTTTATTCTTTCCCCCTTCCTCATATGTTCATGTGTTTTCTTAAATTCCACATATGAGTGAGATCATACAGTATTTGTCTTTCTCTGACAGACTTCTCTGACAGACTTATTTCACTTAGCATGATACACACTAGCTCTATTCATGTCATTGCTAATGGCAAGTTTTCATTTTTTGATGGCTGAGTAATATTCCATTATATATCTCTATCTATCTATCTATCTATCTATCTATCTATATATACATATATACCGCATCTTCTTTATCCATGTCTGATATATTTTCTGATGTATTTATGCTGTTATTAGCCTTGTAAAGTGATCAGCCATCTGATCACTTTATGTTAGACCATCTACCTCTCATGCCCAAGATATTAAGCAGAGGTTTGATCCATCTAAGTCTCACAGTTAGTAGATGGACTGGATCTGAATTCTAAATCTATTTTCTGCCAACTGCTCTGTTCAGTCTAATATTCTGTTCAATCAATTAGATCACACAGTGCTCCATAAACAGGACACATTTCAGTATAGCAAAAACAAACTTAGGCAAGGTTCAGGGCAAATGGGTTCTAGGTAATAATATTGTTCGTAAGTATTTTCTGTATATGTGCATTAGATCTAGACATGATCTCTAACTTTAAGGAAGTGCCAATCTAACAGGAAGAGGAAGTAAGACAAAAACAAACACATGACCAATAAAGAAACAAATAAATTGGAACTGAAGAATAAAGAGAGTTAGGTTAGAGGAAAAATGATAGTGGACTTGAGGGTAGACAGGATGGCTTTGAACAATGACTTAAAAAGAGTTTCAGAAAAGCTTTAGTGGGAATGTCTACTTCAAGTCTGTCATTTCACTGTAAAAGGGAGAGGAAAGAGATCCTAATCAGAATAGCACTAAGAGTGCAGTTTGTATTTATTTTTCTCATGCAGGTCTCACAAATGCCAAAAATGAGATAATATAGAATATGATTTAAAAGTTCATTGGCATGTTCCTTAAGAATATAACATCACATGAATTCACTTCACTGAATGGACAATAAGGAAAAAATGTCAAATTATTTGTTGTTTTTCCAAGAAATGCATCCAGAATCTTTGAACTTAGCAATCAAAAATGTGAACAAAGAAAATAGCTTCAGTAATTTCCACGGCATTTGAAAGAGAAATTATTCCTCTATTAATGATTTTTATATAGAGCCTCAGGCAATATGGAAAGAATATTTTCAAGATCTAGCATATAATCCAAATATGAGCTTTGTATTCTTTTTTTCTCTTCAGCTACCTCCATTAAACTGTTTCCTAAGAATAGAGAGGAACCTATAACAGAAGAGAAATGTATGCATCTTTACATTATCGTTACACTCTCACCATAAGCCTTTGTTGGAATTCAATACACTGAAACAGGGATTCTTAATTCTGGTTTTACAACATCCAATTGGCTTTCTGGTACCAGGAAATTCTTGAAAAATTAATTTCAGTTTACTTTAGCTTTCAGTACAAATATATGCAAAATGATGGCATTTCTTTGGGGAGGAGAAGACTCTGAACCAGGGAAAGAAATCCAAAATCCAGCTAACATGAAAGTATTCCCACTACAGAGGTAGGAATCACTGATTTAATTCTTTGCTTGGCACTAAATCAAGCTATGAACTTCCAGTGCTTCTCTGGTCACAGAGAATGCTTGAAAGGAGAAGGATAGTGCTGATGCTTAGGTTCTAAAATTAAAAGCATGCATACCTAGAAAGCTACTTAATTGTTAATAGTGGCTATTCCTGGAAACTAAGGTTGTGGTGTCACTTTCCTCTGTCAAATCAAATTTCTCTAATGCTGAACTGCTTTACTATTTATTAAAACTTTCAATTGAGGGGCACTAGGTTGGCTCACTCAATTAAGCATCTGACTTGTTTTCGGCTCAGGTCATGATCTCAGGGTCTTGAGGTTGAACCCTGCATTGGGCTCCCTGCTCAGTGGGGAGTCTGCTTTCCCTCTCACACTGCTCCTTCCCCTGCTCATGCTCTCTTTCTCTTAAATAAATCTTAAAAAAATCGTTTGGGGGAGGAGTCAAGATGGCAGAGAAGTAGGAGGCTGAGACAATATCAGGTAGCAGATCAGCTAGATAGCTTATCAAACCATTCCAAACACCTACAAATCCAACAGGAGATCGAAGAGAAGAAGAGCAGCAATTCTAGAAACAGAAAATTGACCATTTTCTGAAAGGTAGGACCAGCGGAGAAGTGAATCCAAAGCACGGGAAGATAGACTGCGGGGGGAGGGGCCAGCTCCTGGCAAGTGGCAGAGCAACGGAGCACAAAATCAGAACTTTTAAAAGTCTGCTCCACTGAGGGACATCGCTCCAGAGGCTAAATCGGGGTGAAGCCCATGCAGGGACAGCGTGGTCTCAGGTCCCACGGGGTCACAGAAGGATCAGGGGTGTCTGAGTGTCGCAGAGCTCACAGGTATTAGAGCAGGGAAGCCAGCTACAGAGACAGAGCCAAGGAGTGAGCTCTCAACTCGGGGTTACCTTAAATTGTGATCCGTGGCACAGGCCACTGCTCTGTGAGTGGGGACTCCATAAGATCCAGGGAGAACCCCCTGAAAGAGCGCAGGGATCTGCGGGGTTTGGAGACTCCAGGCGGGGTTGTGTGCCAGAGACAGAGACACTTGGTCACAGGCTGGGTGAGCTCAGAGTGCAGCTGGAGGCCAGGGAGAAGGGAATGATTAAGCGCTTTTCTCCAAGGGCACACTGAGGAGAGGGGCCCCTGAGCTCTTGGCTCCTCCGGGCCAGAGATTGGGAGGTCACCATTTTCATTCCCATCATGCGGAACTCTATGGAAAGCATTCAGGGAACAAAAGCTCCCAAAAGCGAACCTGAGCAGATTACATGGCCTGGCCCCTGGTAAGGGTGGTGCAATTCCTCTTCAGGCAAAGACACTTGAGAATCACTATAACAGGCCCCTCCCCCAAGAAGATCAGCAAGAAATCCAGCCATGACCAAGTTCACTTACCAAGGAGAACAGTAGAATTCCAGAGGAGGAGAAAGCAAAGCATGGAATTCATGGCTTTCTCCCCATGATTCTTTAGTCTTGCAAAGTTAAGTTATTTTTTTTTTAATTTTAATTTTTTGTTCCGCTAAATTTTTTAAAACTTTTACCCTTTCCTCTTTTAATGTTTTTTAACTAGTTTATCTTAACAATACCTTTCAAAGAAATCTTTTCTGAACCTTCATTATTATAGTCATATTTTATCCTTCATTGTATCTAACTTTATATTTTGTAAACAGATAGGGTTTTTTCTTCTAAAAAAAATTGGGATACAACTTCTTCTAATAGATCAAAATATACCCCAAATCTAGCACAGGGCTATGTTATAGTCTCTAGCTTGAGCAAATTCTCTACACTTTCTTTTTCCTTATTCTTCCAACCAACTTATCAACTCCTTTTTTAAAATTAAAAAAAATTATTTTCATGTTTACAGTCATATTCCATCCCTTCATCATGTTTATCCTTATATATGTTTTTCATTCTTTAAAATTTTGGGAGGTAGTTTCTTCTAAGAGACCAAAATACTCCCAAAATTAAGTGGGTGACCCTGTTCTATTCACCAGTCTTATATATCTATAACTATAGATATAGATATATATATATTTTATTCTTCTTTATATTTTTTATTTTTTTCCTTTTTTTAAGTTTTTTTTTTTCTGAACTTTTTACCACTTCTCTTCCCCCCACAATTTGGGGTCTCTTCTGATTTGATTAAAGCACATTTTTCTGGGGTCTTTGGAACCCTTTTAGTACTTTATTCACTCCTTCATATATTCTTATCTGGATAAAATGACAAGGTGGAAAAACTCACCACAAAAAAAAGAACAGGAGGTAGTACCAAAGGTCAGGGACCTAATCAGTATGGACATTGGTAATATGTCAGATCTAGAGTTCAGAATGATGATTCTCAAGGTGCGAGCTGGGCTCAAAAAAGGCATGGAAGATATTAGAGAAACCTTGTCTGGAGAAATAAAATCCCTTTCTGGAGAAATAAAAGAACTAAAATCTAACCAAGTTGAAATAAAAAAAGCTACTAATGAGATGCAATAAAAAATGGAGGCTCTTACTGTTAGGATAAATGAGGCAGAAAAAACAATTAGGGATATAGAAGACCAAATGACAGAGAATAAAGAAGCTGAGCAAAAGAGACAAACAGCTACTGGACCATGAGGGGAGAATTTGAGAGATAAGTGATACCATAAGATGAAACAATATTAGAATAATTGGGATTCCAGAAGAAGAAGAAAGAGAGAGGGGAGCAGAAGGTATATTGGAAAGAATTATTATAGAGAATTTCCCTAATATGGTAAAGCGAACAAGCATCAAAATCCAGGAGGTGCAGAGAATCCCCCTCAAAATTAATAAGAATAGGTCCACACCCCATCATCTAATAGTAAAATTTACAAGTCTTAGCAACAAAGAGAAAACACTGAAAGCAGCCTAGGACAAGAAGTCTGTAACATACAATGGTAAAAGTATTAGATTGGCAACAGACTTATCCACAGAGACCTGGCAGGCCAGAAAGAACTGGCATGATATATTCAGAGCACTAAATTAGAAAAACATGCAGCCAAGAATACTATATCCAGCTAAGCTATCATTGAAAATAGAAGGAGAGATAAAAAGCTTCCAGGACAAAAACTAAGAGAATTTGTAAACACCAAACCAGCTCTACATGAAATATTGAAAGGG
>ML095734.1:0-13116 GCA_003697995.1 Taxidea taxus jeffersonii | reverse complement strand
TTTTTCTCCCTCCCGATCCCATCTTCTTTCATTTTTACTTTTCCTACCACCTTAACTCCCACCCCCGTTGCATCTCCACTTCCTCATATCAGGGAGATCATGTGGTAGTTGTCTTTCTCCAGTTGACTTATTTCGCTAAGCATAATACGCTCTAGTTCCATCCATGTCGTCGCAAATGGTAAGATTTCATTTCTTTTGATGGCTGCATAGTATTCCATCGTATATATATACCACATCTTCTTTATCCATTCATCTGTTGATGGACATCTAGGTTCTTTCCATAACTTGGCTATTCATACATGGCTTTTTATGTTCATGACAAATTCAACATAGGGGACTTACTTTTTATAAGCTTAAAAAATTGTATTTGTAAGATTCATCCATACCAGCAAGTGTTGCTGCAGTTCATTGATATGCCTGTTTAATATTTCATTGCATGAGTATGTCATAGTTTATCCATATGCTATTTTATTGATAGGCATTTGGGTTGTCAGATTTTGCTACTGTATATTTTTGTCTAAGTCTGCTATTGTGTACATGTAAGAGTTTCTTCTGGGTAGAGATCTAAGAATTTACAATTCTCACCCAACTGAAAAAACTATGTAATGGATGAAGCGAAAGGCAATGGAGATCAGCCAGAGGGAGCTCCAATATAGGTCAGAACCAGTAGGAAGAGCAATTGGTGGGAATAGGACTGCTTGTGGTTTCCCAAGAAACATTGTGAGTGGCAGGTGGTCCTAGTTTTCCAATCCTGTTTTGATCTACTGGGCTGTAGCATATGGAGTTATAGCTTGGAACAGTAGCAGCAGGAATAGCCAAGTCTTCCAGCTAAAGGTTCCCATACAAATTTTGACCATCTTTAACCACATCTTGAGAACTTGGGTCCTGTTTTCCCCATACCCTCCATACTTGCCCTGTTCTTGGTGGTCAGTTCCCTTCCTATGCATCCCTCAAGTTGTCTTTCTGCACTGGGCCATATGCAGGTATATGCTGGATGTACTGACAAGGCAAGAAAAGAGCTTGACTTTTGGTGTATTTGAGAGCATTCTCTGGGAGTGGCAAAAAGATGGAAAATTCTAAAATAAGGAGATTTCTTCTGTCTTAGATTGCGTTAAAGTTCATCACTATGAACACAGTAAGAATAACCTCCAGGAGTTAGGGCTAACATAGCTAGCTGTAATGGAAAAACATAAATCTGGAACTATTAGCTGGATTGACTATAAGGGAATGATTTTGAAGGAAGAGGGGCTAAGGAATTTATATAAAGTTAGAATGAGACAAAGTACTAGGTAGTTCAGGACCTAAGTCAAGGGCCTGACAATGAAGAAAAGGAAAATTACACAGGTACATATGAATATATGGAACTCAGATTTGCCCAGGGCTTTAAATTTTAAAAAAGTGCTTTTCAAATCATATATTTAATCCCCACAATAACTCAGCAAAGGAGGTATTACCATTAATGCTATTTTATGGGAAGTAAGGCTGAGAGATTAATTAGCATGTTCAAAGTTTCCTAACAAGTAAGTAGCAGACCTGCAACTTGAACCCAGGTCCCTGAATGTGAAAACAATACTACCCCAGTGATTTGCAACTAAGGTACTGAAGTGTGTTGCAGGTATTGTTGCTATCAAAGTACTGAAGGTATTGAAAGATATTTCATGGTGTTTCTGTAATAATGTCCCTCTCATTTACATTCTGATAGATTTTCTTGAGCAAAAAAGAAATGGGTCTAGTTATAGAACCCCAAGGACCCCAGGAAACAAGTCCCACATGTGAATGCTATCCAAGCTCTGAAATGTGGCAACCAAAGGTCAAGATCTGCCATATTATACAACAGCAGTCAGAAAAGTAATGAAATCTGGGGAATGAAGGGTGAACTAATATGTGATGATAAATGACAATGTAATTTTTATTTCTTCATTTGTGTTTAAATGTGATAATGGAATATTATATGTATTGTAAATAACATTATATATTGTAATAATTGTAAATAATTGTAAATAATACATTATGTGTATTTTATATAATAAGTAAATAAATTCTTGCTTTGAAGAAGCCATTTGTGGACAGCACAGTTACTGTGGAACAGATATAGAACTAGAAAGGGCCTGTAGGTTGCTCCTTCATGAAGAAATAATTTGTAACAATTCCTTCCCTCAATATGTCAAAGACCTACCAAATATTTGCCATTATATATGTTTATATATAATGTCTTTGGCTTCATAAACATCTCCACTGTCTACTGCCTATCTCTTAAGATCTTTCAAATACAATTAATCATTGAACAACATGGGGCTTTGGGGTGCTGACCTCCTGCACAGTTGAAAATCTGTGTAAAACTTTTGACTCCCCTAAAACTTAACTACTAACAGTGTACTATTGGCCAGAAGCCTTACTGATAAAATAAACAGTAGGTTAACATGTATTTCGTATGCTATATGTATTATATACTATATTCTTACAATAAAGTAGGCTAGAGAAAATAAAATGTTATCACAAAAATCATAAAGAAGAGAAAATATATTTACACTGCTGTACTGTGTTTATCAAAGAAAATCTGCATAAAAGTGGACCTGTGAAGTTCAAACCCATGTTGTTCAAGGGTCAACTGTATAGCTTTCTCTATTATAAGAGGGTGTGCTTCAGCATAGACCTATGGCATGTTTTCTTTCAATATGTAAACATTCATTAACTCCTTGACAGTTTCCCCTGTGCTATTTGCCACACTGAGGTAGAAGGGATCCCTAATCTCTTGTGGCTTATTATCTAGCTGAGAAGATGAGAAAAGTACATGAAAGAGATCTAGAAAATGTAAATGTCTTAAACATGCACATGGAAGAATGTAAACTAAGAAGATGAGCTGTCTGGAGAGCCGTCCATTAAAGCCTCTTAAAGGCTATGAAAATTTAGAGCTGGATTCTAAACAGATGGATAAGAAAAGATGGGCAAGGGGTGACTAATTTAGTAAAATCTATACCCAGCAAGGTTTGGTGAAAAAAGTAAGACCACTTATTTTTCTGCTGTGGTTGCCATCCCATGGCAATGTTACATGATACCTTAAGAATAAGTAAAACTTATTGCATGGAACACTGGGTGTTATACGTAAATAATGAACCCTGGAACACTATATCAAAAACTAATGATGTACTCTATGGTGACTAACATAACATAATAAAAAAAGAATAAAACTTTGGTTTTCTTATTATCCCCTACTGCTTTGAGATCCCCAAACCAACTACCTCTTTAAAAACACATTTTTTCTGTATTCAACTTTTATGAGAAGTAATACTTCACATTTGTACATCACTGTATAGTTTACAAAGCATTTGCATCTACACCATTTTTTGACCCTTACACAATCCCATAAAATGATATGGAAGCTGACTTCCCTCAAGTTAGAGAACCAGTAAGTGGGGGAGCTCAGGACTTAAATCTAGATTAGATTCAGTTCAATCTTCATCATTTACATGTACAGGTTTGACCAATAATTGATATTCATAAATGATATTCTTGAAGTCTTATAAGATTCTGATATACCTCTTGCATCAGGAATTATTAAATTATGTCATGGGTCATTATTTAGGTTTAGCATGTTTGGTTATTCACATTTTAAAAAATCCATATCAAATATTTTAGAATTTATTATATAACCTTTAAGATGGCTTCTAGTAGACTTGGTTAAATACTATACATCAGATTTTAAAAAATCAGGTGTCTATGTAATTACAGTGTTATATAGTTTTCACCTAGCAGCTGTATGCATAGTTAACACCTCACTTACTTGCCACCATAGAAGTGGGGGTGCAGAAATGAGTTTTTTGGACAACTAAAACTGACTCCAAATGAGTGAACTTTGAAATCTGACAGAAATCTTTCTAAAATGATTTGAGATTTCTTTGTCTTGCTATGTCAGATACAGTTATCTGTTGAGGACTAAGTATCACTATGAAAATCCCCTACTGGACCATACAATGAGATGCTAGTGTCTACTAAGGCACAAAGTGAAGTTTAAACCCCTACATGAATGGTCCACATGACTTCATTTTTCCAGTTCTGTCTTTAGATTTTTTCTGTTCTTTATATTGCTAAGTGTACCTTCTTAGAGTATCAGTTTTCTCATATCTAGTGGATCCCTTCTCACTTTTTAATTGGTTGTCAAGACAACTAAGCTCATTATCAGTAAGCAACCTTTTATATACAACACTAAATCAAGATGCTTAGTAAAGTTGGTACTATTCATATCTTACAGGTGTAGAGTGAGAGGCCTCACTCGTTTGAGATTTTGTTTCCAGATCATATGGCTTTCATCCCACCTCCTTTTGGGTATCCAGGCTGTGTTCTGGATGTTTAAAGTTGCTAAATAAAAGACCTTTGAATAATCAGGGTATACTGAGAATATATTTTATTTAGAATGCTCACATTATATATGTATATTTCTGCAAATGGACAAAATCAGATGTAACAAACTATCAATAGCAGTTTGTGATATTCAAATTTTATTATTTAATTCTTAATTCATTGGTGGGAGTAGAAAAAGAGAACTCTTAAGACAAGGCTTATTTAAACCAAAGACTTCACCTTGATCTTTAATAGCACTTTATATTTTCTAAGTGCTTTAGTATATACTATCTCCTTTGAGTGTCACAATCATGTGAAATAAGCAGAATAGCTTCTTTTCTCAACTATAAAAGTGGCTAAGAGACTGTGATGTTTGAAAAAAAAAACATTCTCATTTATTTTATCTATAACCTGAGAAGTAGATAGATTAGTACTATTCTCATTTTACAGTTGATATGAATAATTACCAAGTATTGAGATCCTGTTATGTGTCAGCATTGAATTAGGAATTTCATACTACCTCTAATCCTTCTAATAGCTTATCAAGAAAAGTATCGTTATTGTCTTTATATAATGAGAAAATATATGCTGACAGAGATTACATGACTTGGCCAAGGCCACAAAGCTAAAAGTAGTTGAGCTTGGATTTGAAATTAGGTCTCAGTGATTTTTTAAAAAAATATTTCTTGGGACGCCTGGGTGGCTCAGTTGGTTAAGCAGCTGCCTTCGGCTCAGGTCATGATCCCAGCGTCCTCGGATTGAGTCCCACATCGGGCTCCTTGCTCTGCGGGGAGCCTGCTTCTCCCTCTGCCTCTGTCTGCCTGTGCGCTCTCTCTCTCTAACAAATAAATAAATAAAATCTTTAAAAATATATATATTTCTTTATTAATTTAATTTTTTAAAAGTCTTACTTATTTGAGAGAGAGAGAGAGAGAGAGAGAGAGAGAACACAAGCAGGGAGGAGGGGCAGAGGGTGAGGGAGAAGCAGAACCCCCCACTGAGCAGGGAGTTCAATGTGGGGCTCTATCTGAGGAGTCTGGGAACATGATCTGAGCTGAAGGCAGATGCTTAACAGATTGAGTGACCCAGGTACCACTTATTTATTTACTTTAGAGAGAGAGAGAGAGAGAGTGGGAGTAGGCCTAGGGGTAGAGGGAAAGAGAGGGAGAGAAGCAGACTCCCCGCTGAGCATGGGGCCTGTCCTGGGGCTTGATCTCAAGACCCTGAAACCATGATCTGAGCCGAAATCAAGAGTGGGATACTTAACCAACTGAGCCACCCAGGTGTCCCAAGTCTCTGTGATTTAAAATTTGAAATCAGGTTTACGGGCTTTAAATTCTATGTTTTTTCTTTACCTCAGAGAGAAATCAAGGGTCAGAAAGATTGCCTGTTAATGTAGACTGAGTTTTTCTTTTCTGTAATATACTTTATCCATGCACTGGGAGCTTACTGAACTAAATTTGGGCCTTATTTCTGATACCTTTTGGATTTTTGCATAATATGCTAGGGGCTGGGAAGAACAGATTAGATTCAAAATGCTGAACTGAAACTTGAAAACAACTTCTGAGTTAAAATATTTGTACCACAAATATACCCTTCTCCTTTAAATAGGTTACAGTGTAAACCTCTGTTTATAAAGAGCTTTGGAGATGACTTGAAAAGATAAATGCATGAAACAAACCAAAGACTTTGTGACTCATGTAAGAAGATTTTTTCTTTTGAACAAAACAGAGATTTATATGTGTGACCTGAAATATAAAATTTCATTTTTGAAAGCATGTAAATCATACTTTAAAATTTGACCATTTCAATGTAGTTTATTTTTTTAAAGAGATGAAATATATCTGAGATTTGAGGAGAGAATCAAATTGCTGTATTTACAATAACTGAACAAACTCTGAGGAGATACTGTGAAGCTATCATGAGAAACACATTCTTTTTCCATTTCCTTTTTAAGAAATCATATTTCTAAACAGATTAGGATCAAAACATAGTGAATTACCAAGTCAATCTTCTTCCCTCTCTTCTGGCACAATGTAAGATAATGATGCACTGAATTTCATCTATAAAGATGACACTACTAACTTTCTGGCAGCAGGCCAGGCCATGAGTTGTTTTGCTATAGGGAGAAGAGATCTGCACAAAGCCACCTTCTATCTAGTACACCATTTGACATATAGCATACATTGGTTAGAACCCTGGCTTGAGTACATAGAGCCTAAATTAGGCTAGACTCTCAAGAACTGACCATAGTACTAGATTTATTAAAGGGGCTGTATACTAGAAGCAGTACTAAAATGCAGCCAAGACTCAAGTCTTTAGCAAAGCATCCCTGATACTTTATTTCAAAAATGGCTCCCTCTACATCTCTGAACATGTTAATGGCATAGGATCTATGTCTTCTAAGTTAGCTTAGAGTCCTAAACAAGAAAGTAGGATCAATAATTGATTCTAATTTTATTGAGGTTCTAAATGTATTTTGCTACCTTGCACCAGAGATTCATAGGTAGAACATCAAGGAAATTAAAACTGCTACCAAAGTTAAAAACCATTACACATGGCTTACATATATTGTATTTTTTAAAAGGAAGAGTTGTGTTGGCCTTGCTAATATTTCTTTCTCAAGTGTATGGAGGGTGAAAGAAAGATACAGTGAGGTGGGGAAGATGCCAAGATAATTTGGGATTAAAATGCCATTTATCAAATGCCTAAGTGGGCATTTGAAATCTTCGCTTTCTGGGCTCTTGTCACATTTTCTATGCCCAACGGTTGTGGCTTCCCTCAGTACTTCTTCCAAGCTCCTACATTATGTACCAGTTTTTTTTTTTTTTTTTTTTAAGGCATAAGGAGAACCAACAGACCTAGGGGATTTGCACCGGCTGTTACCTTTGTCAGAAATGCATTCTCTACTTTTTTTTTTTTTTTTAACAAAGTCCTATTCATCCTCCAAAATCCAATTCAAATGCCACCTTATCGATTCATGTATGCATGTCTAGTATGTGCCAGCCATTATGCACTTCTCCTTATAGATGTATTTAATGCACTTGATTGGCCATTCTGCGGCTCCCTCCTTTATACTTCCATGCAATCTTATACCTCCATATAAGTACTTATTACCTCTGGGCATTATTTATAAGATTCTCTCTTTTATGCAGACCATGGGCTTCCAGAACTAAGGAACTTTATCTTACTCACTTTTGTATGCCCGCATGTTATGTAGCACAGTGACTTGCACATAGTAGATGGTTAGTAAATCTCGAGCTATTACTCTGTTATCTCCCTCCCTTTCATTTTCATTTGCTATTTTCTACTTACTCATCTAACTTGACTCTCAATATTTCTGTCTCTATTACTTTACTAAATCTGCTCTCACCAATGTTGTCAACAACATCCTTCTTACTGATTTCAGTAGATGGGTGAAACACAGTCTTTCTATTGGTTTTGCTAAGTTTGATAATTATAAGATAGTAGCTATTTTTGCCACTTTATAGGGAGAACCTGCCTGAAGAATGAGACTACTATAAAGGAAAGCAGAGTTGAGAGAGACCTGACGACATCATTTGATCTCCAAGGTTCAGCCATATCTTAAGCCAGCTTCATCAAGGACTTTACAGGCAAATGATCCAATAATTCCCACTACCTCTTCTTAAAAAAAATCTTAATCCAGTTTAGGCCAGCTATCTGTCTCTTGCAACTGAGAGAGTCCTAACTTAGCTAATGATCTCCATTTCTATATTTCCAGCCCAGGTATTTTTTCTGAGCTTCAGGTGCATATCCCCAACTGCTTACAAGATTTCTTTGAATGTCCCACAGGTACCCAAAACTCAAAACCTATTTAAAGCCACACATCTTCCTTTTCTGATCATTATCTCTGTGAATAATATAGCACTTTGCCAGAAACCTGGGTGGCTTTCTTGACCTCCCCCCTTTTCTCCCTTCAATCAAATCACCAAGTCCTAATTTTTTTCTACCCGCTAATTAAATCTATTTGTATTTCCATTGATGCTACTCTGATTATGCCACCATCATTTCTTATGCATATCATTGCATTGGCCTCCCAGATGCCTTCTTTGTCTCCCTCATACCCCGTTCAGTCCATTTTTCTCTCCATTTTCTCCACCTTTTCATTATATTTTCAATTACAGTAACATACTTATTGTAACAAGTCAAACAGTACAGAACTATACAAAGAACCACTTAAGAGTTATCCCTTTCCCTATCCAAGAATATCCATTTCCCTATCCAACCTATTTCCACTTGATATAATCAATAATTCAGAATTTGGTGCTTCTGCTTTACATATCTGTTTCTATGTTTATATCCACATACCTGTATCTAGTAACATTTTTAGGAGGTTAAAATCTTTCTCTTTTTAAAAGATTTTATTTATTTATTTATTTATTTGAGGGAGAGAGAGAGCAAGTGAGCAGTGAGAGAGGTGGAGGGGGAGGGAGAGAATCCTGACCAGTCTCTGCCTGGAGTGAAGAGCCTAATGTGGGGATTGACTTCACAATCCTGAGATCATGACCTGAGTCAAAATCAACTAGTTGAATTCAATTAGTTGCCTAATCAACTGAACCACCCAGGTGCCCAAAAATCTTTCTCTTTTTTTTTGTAGATATGGGATTATATTTTACACATTACTCTGCAACTTAATTTTTATGACCTAGCAAAGGAACATGGTTATTCTTTAAGTCCATACATAAAACTGCAAAATATTCATTTTAATAGCTGCTAGGATTAAATAGTATGGCTATGTCATCATTTATTCAACCATTTCCTTGTTTATAGATACTAGGGTTATCCCTCTTTTTGCCACTAAAACAGTTGTATAATAAATATCCTTGTATATATGGCCTATGTACCAGTATTCTTATTTCTGTATGATAGATTCCCCAAACTGTAAATGTTAGATTATAAAGGTATCCAAATGTTTAATTTGACTGGATAGTTGTATTAATATCCAAAATGGGTGTAATAATTTATATTCTCAAATATGATATACATTAATAGAATGAAAGCTAAAAATCATACAATCATCTCAATAGACTTAGAAAAGCATTTGACAAAATTCAACATTCTTTTATGATTAAAAACTCTTCACAAATTAGATACAGAAGGAATGTATATCAACATAAGAAGGCTATATATGACAAGCCCACAGCTAACATCACACTTAACAGTGAAACACTGGAAGCTTTTCCTTTAAGATCAGGAAAAAGACAAAGATACTCATTCTTTCCACTTCTTTCAATATAGTACTTGAAATCCTCTAGCTAGAGCAATTAGGCAAGAAAAAGAAATAAGTCATCTAAAATGGAAAGGAAAAAGTAAAATTGTCTCTGTCTGTTGATGATATAAACTTATATATAGTATATCAGTACACTGATAACTATAAAATGGTGATGAGAGAAATTGAAAAAGATACACAAAAAAGTAGAAAGATATCCTGTGTTCTCAGATTAGAAAAATTGATATTGTTAAAATGTTCATATTATGCAAAGTCATCTATAGATTTCATGCTCTATCAAAATTCCAATGACATTTTTTCCCCATGGAAATAGAAAAAATGGTCCTAACATTCCTATGGAACCACAAAAAGGCCACAGATAGCTCAAGCAAATTTGAGCAAAAAGAACAAAGCTGAAGGCATTACATTTCCTGATTTCTAAATATATTGCAAAGATAGGGTAATCAAAATAGTATGGTACTGGTGTAAAAACAGTCAATATAGACCAATGGAACAGAATAGAGAGCCCAGAAATGAATCTATGCATTTATAAGCTACCAATCTTCAACAAGGATGCCAAGAGCACACCATGGGGAGAGGACAGTCTTTTCAATAAATGCTGCTGGGAAAACTGGACATCCACATGCAAAAAAAAGAAACTGGACACTTATCTCACAGCATATATAAAAATTAACTTAAAATGGATACAGTTAAACACAGACCTGAAATTGTAAAACTACTAGAAGAAAACATTTTTTTTAAGAATTTATTTATTTATTTGACAGAGAGAGATCACAAGTAGGCAGAGAGGCAGGGAGAGAGAGAGAGAGGGAAGCAGGCTCCCTGCTGAACAGAGATCCCGATGCGGGACTCGATCCCAGGACCCTGAGATCATGACCCGAGCCGGAGGCAGCGGCTTAACCCACTGAGCCACCCAGGCGCCCCTAGAAGAAAACATTTTTGATCTCTGAACTTTTTTATTGGCATCCTGTTCCCCAAAGAGTACACTGCCTCTACTGTTTCAAAGCCTCAAAACTGATGTCCTTTGTCTCAAACACCCCTTTGCCATCCACAGTCCTGTAGGTGGTGGTCTTTTAGATAGTTTGCATGGAGTTTTTGCTGTCTAGGGTGTCACCAAGATTGAAGCCCTCTCTCTGTCTTCCAGCAGGTGATAGTAGGTGGTGATTTCAGCCTCTAACTTGGCCTTGATGTTCAGCATGGCTTTGTACTCCTGGCTCTGGTGCTGCCCCTCTGACTGGGTCTGAGACAGCTCCAACTCTAGGTGAAGGACTCCATTGAGCTGCTACATCTGCATGACATAGCAGGTCTCCACTTCCCTCAGGTTGTTCTCCAAGTTGGACTTCATATTTCTCATGGAGTCCAGGTTGATCTCCAAGGACTCAGCTGCTCCTATCTTATCATTCTGTAAGGTGATCACTGTGGTGCTTTCCTCAATCCGCTGGGGTCATCCTGGTATTTGTCCAGCTCCTTTTAGTTCTCAGCCAGCTCATCATACTGGGGTTGGATGTTCACCATGATCTTGTTGAGGTTTTGAAATTGGGGGCATCCAACTCCATGGTCAATCTGGGCCTGTAGACCCTTTACTTCTTCCACATGGTTCCTTTTCATGAAGAATAGCTCCTCATTGAGAGTCAGTTTCCATCTCCAGCTGCAACTGAGTGACACTGATGTCTTCAATGACCTCGAAGAGCCCATGGATATCACTGTCCACAGACTGGTGCATGGCCAGCTGTTTCATACTTGACTCTGAAGTTATCAGTACCAAGACAGGCATTGTTAATCTTCAGAACAATGCAGACATAGTCTACAGAATTTAAAAAGATCTGAGCCCTCAACTTCTTGGTGATCCTGAAGTAATGCCCCCAGTCTTTGACCTGTGGTCCCTTCTTTTCCAGGTGTTTTCAGATGTTGATCTCCAGTCTCTGATTATCAGCCTCCAGGCTCCTCACCCTCTCTAGGCAGGAGGATGGGTCATCATCAATCAGGTCTTTGATGGTTTCCCTCTCACCGTGAATATCCCCTATGCCCACCAGACCCCTGTTCATTCCTGCGGTCAGGCACCCAGACCTCCAGCCACTCTAGAAGCTGGTGGAACAGGACACAGAGATCCAGGAGTCTGAGTCCCTCGCTCCTGCATAAGTGTTGGTCACACTGCTGACAGGGCAGACCTGATGGCTAGGTGAATGCATGGAGCTCTGAGTGGTGAAGCTCCTCTGTTCAGGGAGGAAGTCAAGAGGTCAGGACTCAGGCTGCCAGGAAAAAGCTTCTTGACATTGGTCTGGAAAATAATTTTTTGGACATTATCTTAAAAGTATAGGTGGCAAAAGCAAAAAAAAAAAAAAGACAAGCAGAACTGTATCAAACTAAAAACTTCTGCACAGAAAAGGAAATAAACTACAGAGTAAAGAGACAACCTATGAAATGGGGGAAATATACATCTGTTTAGGGGTTAGTATCCAAAATATGTAAGGAATTCAAACAACTCAATAGCAAATAATAACAAAAATAGCATAAATAATAATAAACTGATTTAAAAATGGGTTTTCCAAGGAAGACATAAAATTGGCCAACAGTCATATAAGAAGATGCTCAACATCACTCATCATCAGGGAAATGCAAATCAAAACCACAATGAGATGTTACCTTTCACCTGTTAGGATGGCTATCATCAAAAAGATAAGAGACAACATATCAGTTAGGATGTAGAGAAACACAATGTTGCACAATGTTGGTAGGAATGTAAAGCAGTACAGCCATTATGGAAAAGAGGTTCCTCAAAAATTAAACACAGAAATACCACATGATTCAGCAATCTTATCTCTAGGTGTATATACAAAGAAAATGAAACCAGTATCTTGAGATATCTGCATTCTTATGTTCGTTGTAGCATTAGTCATATAGCCAAGATATGGAAACAACCTAAGTGTCATATGAATGGAAAAAGAAAATTTGGTCATACACATGTGATGAAATATTATTCAGCTTTAAAAAAGAGGAAAATCCTGCCATTTACAACATCACAGATAAACCTGGAAGACATTATCTTAAATGAAATAAGCCAGATAGAGGAAGACAAGTACTGCTGATATTGCTTATATGTAGAATATAAAAAAATTAAACTCATAGAAGCAGAGCAGAATGGTGGTTGCCAGGAGCTGGGTGTTAGGGGAAATGGGGAAGTGTTGGTCAAAGGGTACAAAATATCAGATTTGCAAGATGAATAAGTTCTGGAGACCTAATGCACAGCTTGGTGACTATAGTTACTATTACTGTGTTGTATGCTTGAAATTTGCTGAGAGTCTAAGTCTTAAGTGTTCTCACCACAAAAAAGAGGGAACTATTTCGCTAAGCATAATACGCTCTAGTTCCATCCATGTCATCGCAAATGGCAAGATTTCATTTCTTTTGATGGCTGCATAGTATTCCATTGTATATATATATACCACACCTTCTTTATCCATTCATCTGTTGATGGATATCTAGGTTCTTTCCATAACTTGGCTACTGTGGACATTGCTGCTATAAAC
>RCUC01070002.1:0-22265 GCA_003697995.1 Taxidea taxus jeffersonii | reverse complement strand
ATCTTGGATCTGGGATTGAACTTAGGAGAACAGCCCCTCTCAGTCAGACCCTTCCTCTCTGTATGTGCCATAATTCAGTCAAGTCTGAGCCAGAAGGAGCTAGAACCGGTAGTCTACTAAGCCAACAACTCAGGAAATCATTGTTTCCCTATTTCCCTGGAGACCTCTGTCCTCATCTTCTGGCCAGCCTCCATGCTCACCAGCCCCTTGCACAGTGATTCTGCCCCTGTTCTCAGACATTACCAAGGCTGGGACCTTGCTTCTAGGATCCAAAGTCTATCTCTGCTCCTCCTCTTTTCCAGTGTCTACTGGAAAACAAGGATAGAAAGTAGGTGTGGGAGGTCCTATCTGTCTAGAAATGTCTTCACTCCTTCCTTCCCTAAGGGAGGGTCTGATTGGCCAGAATTCTAGGTAAAGGACTGTGACCAGGCTATGCCACTGTCCAGGACTCAAAGGGATTCTTCCATGGCTTCTTTTTTTTTTTTAAGATTTTTATTTATTTATTTGACAGACAGAGATCACAAGTAGGCAGCAAGGCAGGCAGAGAGAGAGGAGGAAGCAGGCTCCTGTTGAGCAGAGAGCCGGACGCGGGGCTGGATCCCAGGACCCTGGGATCATGACCTGAGCCGAAGGCAGAGGCTTTAACCCACTGAGCCACCCAGGTGCTCCCTTCCATGAGCTTCTAAAGGACCAGAGCTGCTAAGAAGCCTGACACCACTCCTATTCCCAGTCCTCTGTTTGGACCCATTTTTCTCTGGTGCTCTAAAAATCTGGAATTGTTTGCCTGGATAATTCTGTTTGAATTTTTTGGTGCCCGCTACTTGGCAGGTCTTTGTTTCTGAAGACTCATATTCCTTGGTTTGGGGAATTATTCTAACATCACTGTTTTCACTCCTCTCCCCCCACCCCCACTTATCTTCATTCTCTATAAGACTTCCAGTGGTCCCGGCAGAGTCCCAGTTTTTGTTTTCTCTCCAATTGTCAATTTCTTTGCCTCTTATTTGTCTTTCTAGGAAAGTTCAACTTTTTTATTTGAGTCTTCTTCTTTTTAATGTCACATATTTTTAATTTCAAGAAGTTCTTGCCCATTCTCTGATTTCTCTTTTTAGCATAGAATACATTGACTGTTCTGTTAGTTCTGAGGATATTATGAGATTTTTTTTTTGAAACGCTCCTTTTTCTATACTTCATTTCTTGTGTTTATACTTTTTTAAAAATTTTAATTTCAGTTTATTTAGGTGTGTGCCTTCCCTTTTAGAGGCTGATTTAAAATGCCTGACTCTGGAATACTTCTAAAATTATTTCCTGCCACTCATATTTAAAACTAATATATTTATAACCTGTTCGGAAACCTTTGCAAATGTTGACAATCTTGCCAGGCGGATCAACCTTGCCAGGTTGGACAAGTGGGCAGTGAGAAGTATTTTTAGTGGCATGTCCCCAAGCCCCTGTCTAGAGGCTTTTTCTTGTCTCTTGCAGAATCACCCAAGCTCCTGCTTTCTAGTTGGCATTTAGGAACAGAGTAGGAAGAGGATCTGGGGGCCCCACCGTTCAACATGCAGACTCCGGCTTAATTCTCTGATTCAGCACTCTCCCCCTCCTCACCCCAGGGCAGGCTTCTCATCCTTAACTCTAGGGACACTTGGGCTAGAGAGTTCTTTGCTGCGGAGGCTGTCCTATGAACTATAGGACATTTGGCAGATCCCTGCCCTCTAACTATTAGATGCCAGGATCATCCCCAAGTTGTGAAAACTAAAAATGCCTCCAGATATTGCAGATATCCCCTGGGGAGGTGGGGGAAGAGTCCTGGCTTGAGAACCATGGCCATGGTGTGTCTTGGCTCCCTGAGGCCAGAATTTCTTCCACTGTAGGGTTCTGAGCTCCTACAGAAGCAAGGGTAGGGGTGGCTAAGGGAGAGAAAGTTGAGGTCTAAACACCACATATACAGATTTTCCTGTAATCTTGCCTCACACTCTCTGTGATATCCAGAGCCTCTAATTGTGTGCTTTTCTGGGAATCTGGAGTGTTGACTGATGACATCTGCAAGCATAAGTTAATTTTCCCTCTCCAGGCTCCGCTCCTCCAACCTCTTTACATATTCCAGAAATGTATCCTCTGGACATCTCTACCCACCTTGACTCCTCTATTCTTCTCTGCTGACCTGTCTTTTACGACTTTTACTGGCACTTACATTGACTTTTAGAATGGAGCCAAGATGAACCATGTGTTCAATGGTGCATGTTCAACCAGAAACCTGTACCAGTATTTTACACATTCAATTGTTTGTTTGGGTAAATATACAAGGAATTGCTTCCATTGCTATTCTAGAAATTATGACTAAACCTACAGAGTGACACTGACCATCCCTGCCACTTTTCTCCCCTAACTCAAACCAACCATCTCATGCTCCCAGGGTTTCACAGTTTAAGGAAAATGGAAGACTTAACAGAATCTTGGGCCTCTTTCATAAAAATCTGTTTTGTGGGGCGCCTGGGTGGTTCAGTTGGTTAAGTGTCTGCCTTCTGCTCAACTCATGATCCTTGGGTCCTGGGACTGAGCCCCACATGGGGCTCCCTGCTCAGCAGGAAGCCTGCCTGTCCCCCTCCCCACGCCCCGTTCATGCTCTTTCACTACCTCTCTCAAGTAAATAAATAAAATTTATTCTTTAAAAAATTAGTTTTGTAACTAGCCTAAAATCCTTAGCTGAACATGGTAGGAGGACTGTGGAGGTGACATTCTAGCTCAATGCTGCATTTTGTGGAAACGTGGGTAGACACCTTCTGGTGGACACAACAATTTCTGAGGATGCCAGCCTGTAAAAATAAACCTGGAAGAGGACTGGGTTCAACCACACATTCCATTCCAGGAGGACCACAAGCAGGGCCTCTCGCCCAGTCCCGTTTTTGTGTCACGACAGATTCCACTAGGCAGTAAGGGTGGCAATACATTCATCACAGTATTTCCCAAAGGTCTTTCCCAGACTAATTGCCTAAAATGTGGCTTGTCTGTCCACATGCTTCTGATCAGATTTAGAAAGCAAGGAAAGGGGAAGGAGAAAAGATTAAATCAGAAAAATTGACAATAAAAGAGAAAATCTGAAGCTGAAAGAAACTGAAAAAGAAAAGTGATTCCAGTGACAAGAGGGAGATCTGCTACTCATTGAACCATCAATATAGGTCCTTGATCTAGAAGTACCAGAGGTCTCCCAAATTCGACCTGTCAGTTTTCAAAACTTCATCTGTGGATTTTCCAGGGAATTTTACGCTATTGCTGCAACAATACAATGGCAAAGAGTGTACTGTTCATCACCCATGCCACTCAGGGCTGTGGACTCAACACTGTGTGGCAAAATTAGGGTATTACGACGCTGAATGAAATACGGCTATTCTTTCTGAATGTCAGGACTTCCAGCGGTGCATCTGTTCGCAAATGAAATGAGCTGGATAGCACACAGGAGCAAAAACGCTCCGAGACTTTCAGCATCATGAAATCTTAGTGAATTCTCCTCCCTTCCTTCAGAACTGGCTTAAGCCTCACCCTCTTCAGGAGGCCTACAGTGCCGGCCCTCCCTGACTCCACTGGCTCCACTGAAAAATGTCTGTCCCCGCCTCCTTGATGACTCCCCCTAACCTCAGGTTTATGATGGTGTTCCCTCTCCACGAGGCCAACTCCCATTGAGCTTCTCCACTTTGGTGAGCAGGGTAGAGGGGGGCTGAGGACAGTCTATAGTACAAGCAAGCCCATACCCTTGGTCTAAAGCACTGTATTTTAAATTGGACAAATGGAACAAGAGAAATGCATTCCTTCCATCCATCTCTGGGTGCAGAAATAGCTCTCTCTTACTGATCTTGGGGGTTATTTCATTTTTTACACTACAAGTCCTACAAGGATAAAATTTGATCCTGAACCTACTTAAATTTCTTTTTTTTTAACGATTTTATTTATTTATTTGACAGAGACAAAGCGAGAGAGGGAACACAAGCAAGGGGAGTGGAAGAGGGAGACACAAGTTTTCTGTGGAGCAGGGAGCCCAATACAGAGCCGGATCCTCGGATCCTGGGATCATGACCTGAGCTGAAGGCAGTTGCATAACCAACTGAGCCACTCAGGCGCCCCTTAACCTTCTATTTTAATGAATAAAATTTAAGCCATATTCCCATGGCTTACAAGAAAACTGAAGCAGTTTTCCATTCTGAAGGCCTTGGAAAGTGTACTTATAACTCAGAGATCAAGTCTCTGTCTTAGAGAAAACGAGGACCAATTAGAGCTCTGGTGGGTCTGCTTTATTTTCCTTAGGTAGGTTATTGCCCTATGCCATGAAAAATACAGAAGATCTGACATTCAGAATGACTATGAAGTAACATTCATACAAACAAAACTCCCTGCCCAGATGCACAGCATCCCTTTGACTTCTCCTTGGCTCCTACTTTAAATATCAGTGCAGTGGCTGAAAGAGTCATCATCTCACTTCTGACCTACGTGGAAAAAAGAACCTGTGTATTTTCCACTGGTAGGAATTAACCTAGCTAAAATGTCTCTTTTGTAATGCGAATTTAAAAGTCCAAAATTGTAAACATATTTCATAACCTCTGGAAGTATTATGACCCTCACCCACAGATGACCTCAGAGTTTCCAGATGTCCTTGACTAGAGACCACTACGCAATCTTGCCTGAATTAACATTTTTGTGTCTCAAAAGGGAGAATAAAAGGAATCAGATGTGAAAAGCTGTTGAGTGTCTCCCCAAGTCCAAACTACTGTCATCAAAAGCATTCAGTCTCTCCAATGTCTTACCATAGTGGGATTTGCAATGACCTACTCACTATTGTTGACCTCCAGAAATTATTTCCTGTATCTTTCCCCTCATGGGTTTCCTGCTGTCCTCAAACACCCCAAGTTTATTACCAAGTTAGGGATTTTGCACTTGTTTCTTCACCTTTGAATGCCCTTAACCATATTTTACTGTGGCTTATGATTTCTGCTCAAATTGTGCTAACTCCATATAGGCATTCCATGAACATCCAACCTGGAAAAAAGTCCTTAACCCCATCCATACCCACTCTTCCTCTAGATCTTTTTTCCAAAGTTGAAGTCTTAAATCAATTTTGAAAAATTCTCAGCCAATCTTTCTTCAAATATTTCTTTGCTCTCTCCTCTTCTCTCTTTCCATAGGCTCAATTAGATCATTTCATCTTTCTCCAGCTTCCAAGTAGACTGATTTTCTCACTCTATTTCACGTTATGTTACCGTCTGGATCATTTGTTTACCTGTTCATATGGCCAAGTTTACTGATCCTTTCCTCTGCTGTGTATGCCTGCTATCAAGCTCATCAAATAAACCGCTTATTTTGATTTTGCAGTTTTCATTTCTGGCATAGCAACTTGGTGCTCTTTTCTTTCTTTTCTTTTTAGTTTCTATGTCTCTGCTGAGATTTCCTATATATGTTCATCTATGTCCACTTATCCCTCAATCCTTTAACATATATTATCACAGGGTTTTAAATTTTTTCTGGTAACTTCAGCCTCTAATCCATCCCTTGGTCTACTTCTATTGACTATTTTGTCTCTTGGCTGAATTATAGTTCTTGTTTCTTTGGACACTTCATGAATTTTTATTGTGGTTCAGACATGGGAGTATATTAGATAATATATATTAGATAATATATACTATTATATATAACATACAGATGATATAATAATATATATCATATATTAGATATATTTATTAGAAACTAAAGTAAATAATAGTAATTTCAGAAGAGGATACACTCCTTCTGTCAGCACTGAGTTAGGCTAACCTATAGTTGAGATGGGTCTGAGTTTAGTTTAGGTTTAGTTAGATTTGGTTACCTAAATCTAACTGACATGGCTTCAAAAGTTTAAAGACATGATCAGGACTTTCCCTTCAGCAAGACTGGGTCATTGGCAAGTCTCTGGAAATATCACTCCACTATACCACCCAGCCACCAAATTTTCAAGCTCTAAAAAAATCTCAATCTACATTTCAGCCCATCTTCTGGGTTTTGTTTGATTGGTTTGGTTTGGTTTGGTTTTTTGCTTTGTTTTGTTTTGGGTGGTTTGTTTCTGGTCTCTAGAGAGTTTTCTTCTTCTTCCAGTCCCACTCTGGGCTTTCTGTATTCCTCAAGACATCTCTCTTAGCACTGCTCTCCGACCTCCAGCCTCTAGAAGGCCTGCACAATACATTCTGTGAAGTCCCTGATTCATCTAGCAAGATGACTCTCAGCTTTCCTGCCCCCTTTCCCAGCCTATGAGGGCCTGCTGTAGTATACCTGATGAAGCCCTATGATGCCTAAGAGAAATCTGTCTCATCTCTCCTGTCCTACCCCTAGCCTTCAACAGTCTTCTGCCTTGTATTTAAGCAAAGCTTCTCATACCTTATGGGTAAATTAGTTCAGCAAACCTGTTCTGTACATTTAGTGAAGGTCCCAAGAAACCAGCTGGCAGGTGGATGCAGATATGCTGAAGCTCCCTGGGATTCTATTCCTTCATGTCAACTCACATGCAACTGTCCGATGCTGGGGTGGTTTCTCTTTATCCTTTCTACGATAAAATTTTCCCCTCCTACTGACCCATCAAGAACAAAAGTAACTGTAGTTCTCTTCTCTCATAGAAATGGCTTGTCACTTTCCGCACTGTTGTTAGTTAATTCTGCCTTTTTTACATACTGAGCCCTGATGGGTTTGAAAGACTGTCGTGCTGCAGAGTATCTGGCGTGGTGTCAAGACTAGAGAGAGAGTGACAGTCTCTCCTAACTTCCTACATCCATCAGAAGTGCAGACACCATCGTATCTCTTTCATCTCCATATTTTCAGCATCTGGACTGGTGCTGACACTTGACAGCCACTCAATCAAATTCTCACTGAATGTGTAAAAAGAGAAGGGTGGTATTAATTAGATGGTAAATTGGTTTCATTAACTGAACAAAGATGAATTAAACTAAACTTGCCCTGAATTGTTTGAGGGGGTGAAGACTACACAAATAACAGAAGTGTTTAAGTCATTTTAGGTGATATTGCCATTCTAAGGCAACTCCGTACTTGAAGCAATGTTATTTATTATGATTTTGTAAAACGGATACATGTTTTGCAGATGAAGAGGGATCAGTGTAATCTATGCAAATACAATGATGACATTAACTGAGAAGGAAAATGCAAACTATAATGTACTTAAACGGAAAATACAGAAACTAAGTTAGAAAAAAGATTTCAATGGAAGGTTTGAACTGGTTTATTACTCGTCACTTTTCCAGGTTTAAAATAAGTATAATTATATTATTAGTAAAACCTCATTACTGCCCATGGAAATGCCCTATGGGTACACTCAGTATTTCCTCCTCATCTCATGATGGACTGTGGAAAATTGCAAGCCTAGGTTTCTCCCGGCTCAAATTAAGCTGAGAAATTATACTGAACTGTACCGTCCCTCTTCTGAGTACATGCTTTCAGATTACAGTACAACCAGAGCACTGAGAAAACATTTCCTTGCCCAGGACGGGTTGACTATTCAAATTAACTCTGGCAGAGTAGACAGGCTCCTGTATTATCTGGAGGGCTAATTCGCTTTACTGACAGAAATGAGAAGCAAGGGTCAGTACAGTCAGCGTACTGTGAGTGTACTGATGGCTGATACATAGCAAGCAAGGGCCAGCTCAGCAGAACAATTTTTAGACCTCCCCTACTACCCCAACTGAATATAGCCAGCTCACCTCCACTCAGCTCTAGTTGTGGGAAAAGAGTGGGTTATTAGGACCATATGTTAATAGCCATAGTCCAGCAATAATGATAAGGACTGCTAAGACATCTCTCACTACCTACTAACTCAAATTATGAGTCAAGGAGGTTGTCTGTTTTTTCAGTCTCAGGAAAGGTAATATTTAGTAGGAATGCTTCATGCCATGAGTCACTTGCATCTCTAAAAATACATACTATAACAAACCCTTAACAGGATACTTGTTTAGATATTCTTAAACATGGTCACCTGGGGAGTAGGCTGGCTTCCTGTTTATGCCCTATGGTAGTTTAAGATATTGACTTGATTTTTTACAACCCTCCATGGTAGGAAACGTTGCCAAACTTGAGAGCATCTTTCTCTCTCTCGAAGCAATGAAAATCAGCTGGTAGATCTTTAGTAATGGTCCCAGATGGAAACGCAGAGTTAAGAGCAAGCAGGGCATTTATCCATAAAAGCATGTTGGGGAACTCCTTCCACGGATCCTACAGAGCCCTAGCTGACCATGGGGAGACAATGGAGCACACACATCTCTAACCAGCCAGCTCAAGCCCGGCCGTTCCTTATGACATTTCAGCTGCTACTTTTCAGTCCCTTCTGCATCTTGTAGGAAATGAAATCGAATCAGTAAAATAAAGACCTATTTCTTTAGTGGAAGTACCAATACTTCCAATGGAGACTGAAGTCATTTGAAATTTTCAATGAATCTAGGTAGAGGCCCGTTATAGACTTGCAGGTCATCACAATCAAACTGTGCCACACTGACGGATGAGGAACAGTAATGTGGTGGTGCAAGAGGGGGGATCCAGACAGATTGATCACCTCCCCCCATTTCAAGACTTATCTCTGTCATAAAACTCTTGTGTGAGTAGTAGGAACACAGGGGTTATTGAGATTTGCCCTGAAGAACTTGGAAATGAGTGAATTTAAGATCAGATCACAATGGATCAGAGCATAGAAGACTCTGGGGACCTAAAAATGTTCTAGAAATAGTTTAGCCCAAACACAATGAACTTAGGACAACTCCTGCCATTAGCACATTGAGTTCTTGACAAAGCCTGAAAAGTTGATAGAATTCTTTCCACAGGCAAAGATATACCTTTCTGCCTAATGAGGAAAAAATCCAGTTCTTACGGCAGAGTAAGGAAGGGCTTGGAAGTGCTAATTTTATTTCCAATTCTCAATCCCCTATTTCATTTGGCTAAATGGAAGCAATGCAGACAATTTGGTGCGATCTGCATACTCAAGCAACAATGTGAATCTTCTTAGGCAATCTCTTTTGTCACTTCATTCTAGCTCAGAGAATGTCCAGACAATCCCTGTTTTATTGAGCATCTTCTCTCATAAAAGTAGTCTGAAGAAAAGAGAAGAATTACAATGGTCTCTTTCTCCCAGGGGTCTCATAATTTGGTACTTGGCCTAGGAATACTTGCATCTTAAAATGGAAGACAGTGAAGAAAAGTGAAGAGTGGCTCTAACGGTGAACTTTCAGGCTCTAGTGCAGAAGATATTTTGAATAAACAAGTCCATTCTTTTCTTTACCTTAATAATTATTATATGCATACAGCAAAACAGAGTAAAAGGGGGGGTATCCCTCTTACCTCTGTCTTGTGACAATCTCTATTACCAGTTTTTAAAAAATATATCCTAAAATATACATACAAAGTAGCAATACACTTTTTTTTCCTTGAAATATATCTTGGAGGGACACCTGGGTGGCTCAGTTGGTTAAGCGGCTGCCTTCGGCTCAGGTCATGATCCCAGCGTCCTGGGATCGAGTCCCACATCGGGCTCCTTGCTCAGCGGTGAGCCTGCTTCTCCCTCTGCCTCTGCCTGCCACTCTGTCTGCCTGTGCTCGCTCCTGTGCTCTCTATCTGACAAATAAATAAATAAAATCCTTAAAAAAAAAAAAGAAATATATCTTGGAAACAATTCTATATTATGACTATTAGAGTGGCTGTATTCCTTTAATTACCATATAATCTCACATTGTGTACATATACTATAATATTATAATTTATTTAAATATTTCCCTACTGATTGCCATTTAGGTTATTTGATTATTTTGCTATTTAAAAACAATTTGGAAGAAGAAGAGTATACAGCAGCATTCCAATTTCTTCTACTTCCGCTCTAGATAATTTGTGGAAAGCTGGGCTCAGCTTTTTCATTTTGTTATGCCCAAAGAACTTCTTTTCAATTTTGAAGTCAGTTAATTTACTAGGATATGTATCTATTTTGACTATTATGTGTAAACATCTTTAGGCACTTGAATCCTGGGTTCAAGACTTCTTTTGGTGATGGAAATTTTTCTTGAGTTGTATCTTCTGATTTTTTTTCCATTTCATTATTTGATTCTCTTCCTCAAGAAAAGTAAATATGCATATGTTGATTCACTTTGTCTTCCACATTGACCATTTTCTCAAATCATTCTAACCCTTTGCTTAGACCATCTTCATTTTTTTATTGCTTTTCTCGATGTTGTCACACTCATATTTGTAACCATATTCATTAAACCACGTTTTGAGGTATGACTGACATGCAAAAAGCTGTACATGTTTAATGTATACAATTTATGATTTTAGAGATAAGTATACACTCATGAATCCATCACCAAATCTTTGCCATAAACATATCCATCACCTGCAGAAGTCTTCTACTATCCTCTTCATTGTTTTCTAATCATAGAAACACTTGAGATCTGCCCTCTTAGCAACATTTTAAGTATGCACTACAGTATTGACAACTATGGCCACTGTCCTATACAACAGGTCTCTAGGTCTTACTCATCTTGTGTAACCGAAACTTTGTACCCTTTGACAAACACCTCCCCATTTCTCCTATCATATTTTCAATAAGCTCTAAATTCCTTCATGTTGGGGTGCCTGGGTGGCTTAGTCGTTAAGCATCTGCCTTCGGCTCAGGTCATGATCCCAGGGTTCTGGGATCCAGCCCCACTTTGGGCTCCCTGCTGGGCTGTGGGAAGCCTGCTTCTTCCTCTCCCCCTGCTCCTGCTTGTATTCCCTCTCTATGTCTCTGTCAAATAAGTCAAATCTTAAAAAAAAAAAATCCTTCTTATTGCTGTTAAGGACTTTATATCTGATGACTTTATTTTTTTGTTTCACTTATTCCCTGAGCTCGACCCTTTCATGCTTCACTGTCTCCCACTGCCTCACCACATCTTCCATGACCTCTTACCTACATGATCTAAGTTTTTATTTTCTGGAAGCTAGTGCTTTCTTTAAAAAAAAAAAATTACATATAAACAGGAGTCTGTTCAGAGAACGTCTTTTAGGTGTACATTCTCCATCTGCTGTTTGTATTTGTCACATCTAATCTTTTCTGTGTTCCTTTTGTGCGAAACACATTCTCGGTTCTTCTCCTTACCTCTCTCACTGGGGCCCCATAACTTAGCACGTGTCTCTGAACAATGTGAGTTCTCCTCGGACCAGGTCCTAGCAGGTTGTGGGACAGGTTGTCTGGGACACAGGGCTGGGTGAGGCTTCTTCCAGCAGCTGCCATCGCTCATGGGGCAGACGTTCCATCACTCCCCCAGCTCACAACTGTGGCGCACCTGTGTGATTTCCCATTTGCCCACGGCCAGCAATCCTTCCCTGACCCCAGGCTGTGCCCCTCGGTACTGCGATTCCCAAAAGTGAATGGTTGTTTTGCCCCTCGAGGCTGTGCTGCCTACTTTGAACGTCTGTGCTGTACCACTTTTGTCTAGAACCCGGCATTTTGAGCATCCTGACTCAATGTCTCTGCACTCCTCTCCTTGCCTCCTTGACTTGCGCACCCTTCCTCATGTACTGTGGCTTGGGGTGCCTGATGACTTCTAGTTCCACTGAAATGGATCTTGTTTGCTGTTTCCAATCTCATTTTCTGTGGGGGGAAAAAATGGCAGCTGCACTCTCTCTACTCCATCATAAAAGGAACACCTACCCACGACCTTCATCTGGGGGCCTCCACGACATACATGCCTTCCCCACAGTGGGACACAATTAGTACCTGCTCTCGGTGGTTCCTGCCCTAATGAAGACCATGGGAAATCATGGGCAACATGGAAGGCAGCAAGACCTCCAAACTTCCCCACAACATAAGTGAGCACAGAAATACACAGGAGTACATGAAAAGAATTAGGACAAAGATGTTACTTCCTTCAGTATCCAAGAAAACTCCAAGAGCTCCATTTAGAACTGAGGAGGCAGAGCCCAGTTATGGTGCAAAATGGGTGGTGGTTCCTACTGATTTTCTTAGTATTTCTATATCTGTTCTTAAGGGAAGGTAATGCCCAACGCATATGTGTAGGCACACTCTGTGCTGGAGTTAGAAGGAGAAAATGGCATTTATCAAAGGTAATGACTAACCAAGCACTAAGCATCAACTTACTTACTGAGTAAACGCTCATTTACTGAGCCTTTAGCTATGTAGCATGCTCTTAAGTCTTAGGTATTTTGGGTATTACAACTTTATCTTGAGATCACTGTAGACTGGCAGGCAGCAGTTGTAAGAAATAATACACAGAGACCCTGTGAATCCTATTCCATTAGGCAATGTCTCCCAATGGCAATACTTTGCAAAAGTACAGTCCAGGATATCAACACTGATACAGAGCACAGACTCCTTCCTTACTATAAGGCGCTCTTGTGCTGGCTTCCTTCTCGAGTCATAGATGCCTCCCTATACTTCCCCTATTCCACCACTCTGGGAAACCACTAATCAGTTATCCATTTCCCTAATTTTGTCATTTCAGGACTATTATATAAATGGGATTGTGCCATATGTAAACTTTCAGCATTGGGCTTTCTTCACTCCACATAACTTTCTAGAGATCCGTTTAGGCTGCTGCACATATCCATGCCCCTCTTTGATGGCTGAGGAGTATTTTATGGTATGACATAGCCCAGTTCAACCATTCACCTGTTCAAGGACACTGACTTGGTTGCTCTCTTATTATTTCATCCATGAGTCGCTTCCTTTCCTTCCACAAACTTAGTCCAGAAGCACTGCCAGGAAGAATTCCCACTGGACCAGAAAAGGAGCGGGGTGAGTGTCGGTGTTGATCCCATCAGCAAGTCTGAATGCACAGACTGTCTGCCTGTTCAACCACAGACAGATTATATCAAAGCTGCCTCACCAGGAATCGGTCTGATTCAACCTCTGAGCTTCTTCTCTTTCTCTCCATCTGGCCCAAACTGGGATCTTCCTATTAGGTATCTGCGGCATCCTGAATAAGAGCCAGCCCCCTGCAGCTTTGCTGCTGCCAGCCTGATTACTGTAATTTTCCAGAAGTCTCTAGTTATGTCACATCGCTCAAGGAAAGCAGTATCACCGTGCTTCACCGTCCCATAAACATGCCGCCTGCAGCCCTCTTCATCTGCTTGGCAATCTCTACCACCCACCACAATCACCAAGAGGCATCTAGACCTCAGTGCCAAGTCCCTGCAGATTCCAACCCTCTGAACACACTTTTGTGAAAGGCTGCATGACATAAATTTCTGTATGTCATGATGAGCAAATACCCGGGCACAAGTGCTTAAGTGAAACCTAACTACAGTATTTTTTAAAAAGCCAGTGGACCCTAAAACGCGTAGGCATTACAAAATTAAACTGATCAATGCTGAGGCAAGTTGCAATGCGTCCAGGGATCTTAGCACAAAAGGACCACTCTCTGCCTATTAACGTAAAGGATTATGGTAGAGGTAAAACCCTCCTCTCAGGGCATCAAGATTCCACGGGGGTGAGGACACCAGTACGGTGTATGACATGCAAGTTCCTGGCTCTAGTTTCCCCAAGAAGTGTTCTGCCTCCTAGAATGATCCAAGGCAAAGGAAACTCCTTCCAGTTGCCGGTGCTTGTATGGATCCCTACTGCATGCATGCCTGTCACATGACAGATGGACCTCTCGATAAACATCCCACACAGTGTCAGGGGTCAGGTGCTTGCCCTGTTCCAAGGGAAATAACACAAGGCTTAGACATCTGTGGTGGTCACCTATTCTGACTAAAAAAAATCAAGATATATGACACAGGACAGATCCGTTCGGAAAGCGGAACTCCTCCAGAAAATCAGGGCACCATGTCATAGATCGATTAAAATTTGATACAGGTGCTTGTGAGAAAACTGAGGTGGGAGAGATAAAACAAGTTCCTGAGATCACATGGCTAGAAATGAGAAGATTCAGGGTTGGACTCCAGGTGTGTTCACTCCAAAGCTCCTGTTCTTTCTCATGTATCTAGTCCAGGCTCCTTCATCTCGGAGTAGGTAAGTGGACAGGCAGGCCTTTGGTTTCTCTCTGACAAGGCTTTCTGGAGGACACAAGCATGATGACGTGTTCAGTGGATCCTCACCACAGCGTCATCTGAATCTGCTGTGAAAGTACTCACGTACATGGGGGACAGTGATGCAGAGGAAGGGAACCTTCCTTCTGATCTCCAGACACCTCCGATGGGAAGCTGTGTTGCTGCAGATGCCAAGGTTGTCTGTCAGCCAGCAAAAGTAAAAAGTCCAAAGGCCTAACCTCCATTTCCCATCTGAGGGCTCCTAACAACTGAAAAATCCTCCAGAAAAATCCATTTCTGGAACGTTCTAAAAATTATCTTCGTTGAGCCCTGCCCAAAGCATCCAGTCCAGAAACTGAGTACTAGCCAGACAGGATTCCTCCCCGGCCTCTAGAACTTATGTTCAGTATTTGATTAGAGGTTCTAACCCCAGAAACCTCTCCATCTCCAACCTCCAGCTATTCACCAGGAAATAAGCCTTTCCGGAGCCCAAGAACTACAACCATGAGGCTGCCTCCCCGTGACTGCATCCTTCTGATACTAGATGCCAGCCAAAACCAAAGCGACCTGCCCGCTTGGTGACTGTATCAATCCATCCAGCTTCTGCAAATGCCCAGACCATTCTTCGTTGCTATTGTTTTGGTTGTACAAGGTTTAATACACTAGTGAGGCTATGAGACCAGTACTTCCCCCCAGTGAAGGGTCCTGGTCCCAGAGCAGCCCCCACAACCCAGGAAAATGCAAGTCACCTTTTTCATAAGATGCTTACCACACAAGGCCCTCATGGTCTGACTCCTGCTTCTCTATCAAGCCTCAGCATCCAACTGTCTTCTTCTCCAGTCCACTCAAACCAATGGTAGGGCCCTAAACACATCAGCCTGTCCTTAACTTTGCACTTTCCCTGGCATAAAAGCTTCCCTCCTCCTGCCCTATGGACCTTGTCCATCTCGCAAATGCCTACTTAGCCCAGCTGTGCAGTCGCTGGGAAGCGCTCCGGATCCACGAGCTTGAGGTAGCTGTCCGCCCACTGTGCTCCCCATTCCCAGCGGGAGTTCAGTCACAACTAATGAACTGACCAACCCTTCCCCACAATTCAAGTCTATGGAACTTGAGGCAGTTTCCTGGTTTAGTTAAGGTGCCTTAGAAATTAAACAGACTCAGTCTGCCTGGGCTGGGGGCGGGGGTGCAGGGGTGGGCAAGGCAGGGCAAGGAGGATGGGAAAGTTGGGCATGAGTGTCTGCGGCTATCTCAGTGAGAAGTGGGGTCACGAAGGCAAGGTAGAGCCGAGGGACGCTTCCCACCACACCGCCCGGTGCGCTCACACTGCATCAGGATGGTCTTGATGACATCACCTGTTCCAGCTGAGCGGGAACTTCCTGCCGTGGAACTCCGTATCACACTAGGGGAGAGACCACTGACGTCCACGCAAAGGCTCAAGCAGCACTCCGCTTCCTACCTCTGCACCTGTGTGTTCTAGCAGATGGAACATACACACAACATGGAGAACACGGGCATACCTGCGGGCCAATCTCTCCTGAAACCTGGACGCCAGGTCAGAAAGCAGAAAGCAGGCTCATGCATCCAGGGGTGTGTAAACGGGACGCCTGCAGTCTAGAACTGCCTATGTCGTAACGTCTCACCTAGAACTGCTAGAGGCGAGATGATCTAGAGGAAAAACAGCAACCGCTGATGGCAGATGGTGAGTCAGACGATTCCAAAATCAAATGGCATTCCGAAGAACGTGTGCAAATCTCCCTCGGACGTGGCCCACCAGCTGACAGACTGAATGTTTTAGATACATGAATAATTTCTCTGACAAAAGCTTACCAAAATACAGCATGGCCTTAGGAAAGGAGCATGGTTTCGCGAGGTCCAAATCTCTCTCTCCTCGTCCCACCATCTCAGGGCTCAACGAAAGAACTGTTTGTTTCATCTTTTTTGCTATGCGAAGTAGAAAGGGAATTTGGGCCTGTTCTCATCCAACTTAGGTTGCTGATTGATTAAAGAAGAGAATGAACTCTGCTAGAATAAGAAACACTGTAGCCAAGCACATATTAGTCAAACATCTCAGCATAAATGTAAAAAGGAAGTGGTGTGGGAGCGTGGCAAGGAGTCTTTTCGGTTGGTTTGATCTTGAGTTGGAGACCAGCTTTTTCACTCTCCAGCTGTGTCAGTCTGGATAAAAACACAGAAACTCTCCCACACTCAGGTTTCTCAGTTGCCAGCGGGGATGCCGGCAGACAACTCATGGCTTGGCTGGCTGGACTGCACACTTGCCACTTAAAACACCTGCGTGTCACTGTGGCATTAGAGCTTCAAAGGAGATGTGCACCCATGTATGCGATTAACCAAAATATAATGGCAGCATAATAGGGTACAAGTAAAACACCCCGCGTGGAACCCAGTGCAGAGTAAACACTGCTTCCACCCACCCAGGCTCCTTGCCAGATTCCTATTGAGAAAATGACAAGGTAAGCAAGGGACTTCCATGTCCTTACAGAACTTAGACCGGTAAAAGAGATAAAATGTGCACAAGTTATCCCAAATGGGAGATCCGCTTTAAGAGCAGGATAATCCAAATGCTGCGAGAACACAAGGGAAGAAGACGGGTGAAGCTCCCCGGACATGAGGATCAGCTCCATGGAGAGGTCGTTTTAAATGGGCCCCACTGAATTGGTGGGGATCTTCTTGGAAGTGTGGTTTACAGTCCTTGATTAAGCCTCACAACTGACCTATAAATGGTAACACAGAAAGAGACTGAAGCTAAGACAGATGGCCCACAGCTGAAGGATGCTGGAGGAATTTCCACTGGTCACCAGCTTGGGGAGCTGAACTGGGGACCAGCACTAAACCAAATACGGTTTTACTGCCTCAAACAGGGCAGTGCTGCCAACATAAGGGAAGTTGGCATGCTTTACTCTTCCCCTTCTGAACCACAGAATTCCCAATGTTTCCACCAAAGCACTAAGAGCTCTCCCTCTAGAGTACAACCACCAGAAGAAATTGTGTCCTGCCTCTATTTTAAACAGACTATTCACTCTACAGCTTCTTACAGAAACTGTACCCGCCCCCCCCACACACACAAAAGGGAGAATGTCAAGAGGATCAAGAAGGAAATCAACCACTCCTTGGAAAGGGGTATGATCCTAAAAAGCAAAATGTATGATCCTAAAAAGCAAAATTACCCTGTGTGGTAATTTGGAGAAGAGCCTTGGCAGCAAGGGGACACTGGGGCTGTGGATTTTCCTGTGATTCATCATTTAGTCCACCAGAGAGACAAACAGTGAGGACAAAAGATCTCACTGATCCAACACCAATGGGCCGTGGGCCAGACACAGGGCCTGAAGCTGCTCACAGCACCACAAGCCCATACTGGGGTCTAAGAAGACACGGGGGATCCAAAGACAAGCCTTCTACCTTGCTATAGCCAAATAATTACTCTATATCAAATGATCCTCACCCCAAGGAAAATAAGGAGGCAACCAAGGAAGGGGAGAAAGGAAGGAAATAAATCATGTGTCTTAAAAAAGAAAAAAAAAGCAGTACAGGGGTGATCACCCTAAACATTCAGTAGAAAAACGTATCTCTTTAAAATTATTTACTACAGGAGTGCCTGGGTGGCTCAGTGGGTTAAGGCCTCTGCTTTCGGCTCAGATCATGATCCCAGAGTCCTGGGATCGAGCCCTGCATCAGGCTCTCCACTCACCGAGAAGCCTGCTTCCTCCTCTCTCTCTCTCTGCCTGCTTGTGATCTCTGTCAAATAAATAAATAAAATCTCAAAAAAATAAAATAACTTACTGCAATAAAACAGAAGATCTTGAATGGATCACAGTATATCCACATGACACAATATTTCGCAGACATTAGACAAGTGTTCTCAACATTTAATACAACAGAAAATGCTTACAATGTAACATTAAGTGAAAAGAGCTGATGTGAAACTCGTATTTACAGTGTTTGCCAATATTACAGAGTTCTGCGTATGTGGTACGTAGATATCAAAATAAACTGGAATGATATAATAGTTCTTACATCCAAGTGATGTGATTATGCAAGAATCTTAGTTCCTTCCTAAGAGTTTTCTATTGTCTTCCAAAATTTCTGTGAGGTGGTTATTTTCATGAGTTAAAATATATTATGTGTTAAGAAAATCAGGTTAAGTTTTAAAAAGTTTTAAAAAAATAAAGAGAACACAGGTTGAGAGACAGAGTCTTCAAAGCAAAAGGGAAATGTCAGCAAGGATAGTCCCAGTCAACCAACTTGACCAACTCAACCAACTCAACCCAAGTCCTGAGCGTGGCCACAGGGCTGGTTGTGAGAGCCAATAGTTGTGGTGAGGCAGGAAACAGGGACAGGCAACAAAGGGTCTTGAACACCACACTCAAGGACACAGCACATGTTTTGAATATCAGGAAGGGCTGGGTCAAAGCTGAGTTTCTGGATATTACTCCATCAAGTAGCCTCCTGAATGAATTAGAGGTGGGGAGCTATCCCAAGTGTCCAGAAGTAACTGGACTGAGCGGTCTCAGTGGCAAACTTTTAAGATGTGGAGGATGTGAGCGCCAGTATAGAGGATAGAGGATGGAAGGCAGCCTCAAAGTCACCGCTCTGAGTGGCTAGTCAGAGAGCCATACTATTCACGAAAATTGAGGAGTGAGTACAAGTGCATTTTGAACACGTTGAGCTTAAAGTGCCCAGAGTATCTGGAGAGAGTTCTGAGTGGGAGTTAGAAATGTTTATTTGCAACTTTACAGAGAAGCCTGGGCTGGTGATGTGGATTCGGGAATCATCTGTGTAGACATGAGAGATGGTCAGATAACAGAGGGAGAAAAAGAGCAGGAGGAGAGGGAGGCTGAAGAAGGGACACGGAGGGGTCAGAACAGAGGATAGCTGGGAAGAAGAGAAGAAAAGTAGACACCAACAGAGCTGAAAAGATGCCACAGAGAAGGGCTTCAGGAAGCCAACTGGAGAGTCGGCCTCCAAGGTAAATGCATGAAGTTCAAAGAGGCTGAGCCCTGAGGAACGGATGTTGGACGTGGTCAACAGGAGGTCAAGCAACCATTTTTAAGGAAAAAATAAAAGCTAACGTTATCCTGCCTTATGTAATTAGAATAGACATGCCTCTCCAGAAATCGTCATGTTAAGAACACACTCGGAGGGGCGCCTGGGTGGCTCAGTCAGGTAAGCATCTGCCTTCAGCTCAGGTCATGGTCCTGGGTCCACGCATGGGGGCTCCCTGCTCCATGAGGAGTCTGCTTCTCCTTCTCTCTGCCCCTTCCCCTCTGCTTCTCCTTCTCTCTGCCCCTCCCCCTCTGCTTCTCCCTCTCTCTTTCAAATAAATAAATAAAATCTTTTTTTAAATAATAAAACAAAATAAAAACACATCTGGACCCTTGTACCCCACACATCACATCCCTTCCGCCTCCTCCAAATGCACTGGCGCCCTTCAGCTCTGCAGTGCTGCCAGCGGGAGACCCGCACCACCGTGACCACAGGAAGGAGCTCCGCTCTGCCCTTCACCAAGCACATCCCAGCCCAGGGACTGCACGGAGAGGAAGTCGTTCTTCCAGACATTTCTGTGGGGGACTCAGCCTGATTGCAGGAGTCTGTGAACACTGCCTGGTTCAGGCATTTTCTGTAATTACCAGAATGATGAGATGTCAAATGGTTAGGTAGCAGGCAGCGAAGACCAAGTCATTCCTAGCTTCCTGGACTAAAAATATATATTTATCAAGTCTAATTAGATTTGACTTAATCAGTTGTTTTTTTAGGTCACAATTTTAGCAATTCATTTGTCAAACTGACTCTTCTTCTTAATATTAAAGAGGAAATTTTCACTGAAATATCCCTGCAAAAGCAAAGCCGGGACGCCTGGGTGGCTCAGTGGGTTAAGCCGCTGCCTTCGGCTCAGGTCATGATCCCAGGGTCCTGCGATCGAGTCCTGCATTGAGCTCCTTGGTCAGCGGGGAGCCTGCTTCTCCCTCTGCCTCTGCCTGCCTCTCTGTCTGCCTGTGCTCACTTGCATGCTCGCTCTCTCTCTCTCACAAAGAAATAAAGAAATAAAATCTTAAAAAAAAAAAAAAAAGCAGACCAAATGGGTCTTGCTTATATCTATTCTTGCCCCCCAGGGCCAGCTTGGGATAAGGACAAAAATCAGCTGTTAGGTCTATTCTCTTTTTCACATAAATTGATTCTTCTTTTGTTTGTTTCTACATGCTGAAGTAGAAAACACAGATAATCTTGAACAACATGGGGGTTAACGAGTGCCAGATTCCATACGTCAAAAATGCACATGTAACTTTTGACTCCCCCAAAATTCAACTACCAGTAGACCACTGTCACCTAGAAGCCCTACTAATAATATAAACAGTTGTTAAGACCTATTTTATATGCATTCTTAAAGTAAGGTAAAGAAAACAAAACATTACTAAGAAAATCATCACAAATAAAAAAATACATTTAGAGGCACATAGGTGGCTCAGTGGGTTAAGCCTCTGCCTTTGACACGGGTCGTGATCTCAGGGTCAAGGGATCAAGCCCCGCATCGGGCTCTCTGCTCAGCAGGGAGCCTGCTTCCCCATCTCTCTCTGCCTGTGTTTCTGCCTACTTGTGATCTCTCTCTCTCTGTCAAATAAATAAATAAAATCTTTAAAAAAATACATGTACAATACTGTGTTATATTTACAAAACAACAAAATAATGCACATATAAGTGGACCCACACAGTTAAAACCCATGTGGTTCAAAGTCAACTGTATTTAAAATTATTTAAATCCATGCTACCTATGTATTGTTAATAACAGTACTAAAACAACCAACAAAACCTACTTGAGAAGCAGACCAGAATAACTGAGTGCTGCTGATCCATGCATTATGTTTCTTGCAATTACCAGAGAGATTAAGTAGAAATTTGCCACTAAAGAACTCAGTATACTAAGTCCCAGCTGTCTGGACAGGACCTGGTGGCAGGCAAGGTCTCCAGTCCTCGACATACACAATGACAGACAGGACCACCACTGAAGAGAGATGTGGAAGAAGATTACCAACGATCAACTAGATGTTTAGATTAGAACTCTGTTTCCCAAATGTATATTCATTCCAACCTTCACAACTTCTGCTATAACTGTGACCCTTTTGTACAATTATCTTCTTAATTTTCCTTTAAGTCAACACTTTAAGCTGAGCCTTTTTCAAAGTAATAAACACAACTGGCCTTATAGTATAAAACAAGTAAGCATGCCCAAACAAAATGGAGTTTACCAAACCACTCACATGCTCATACCTCTGAGAGTTCTGAATCTTAAAGATTTATTCTTGTACTTGAAAATTTCACAGCATGTCATTCAAGGGGCATATATACCCGTATCTCAACAAGCCCCTTCCCTGTGAAGCTCAATCTCAGTGTGAACCCCTTATGGAAAGGAAATCCAATTACAAATGGCAGGGTGATCCGCCATCATCAGAGAGCTTTTCAAGGCACAAGTCATATGATAAAGAACAAATTCACCAGGGACTCTTTGGTAGTAAGGGCAAGGCAGTGAACAAGCAGATATGGTCCCTGCCCAATAGGTCTGAGAGCAAGACATAAAACCAGGCAGGAGGGGGGACCCAGATGGTCAGAGATGGCATAGGGGAATTATAAGATGTGAAACCCCAGAGTCATGGTTTCTAGGCTTGAGATATCAAAGCTGACATTAAAGAGGAAACTACCAATGTATCAGAACAACTACAAAGTTCTTTATTTCTTTCCTTGTGAGGTTACATCACTTTAACATGAAAGATGACTGTTACATAATTTCTATTTGTCTTCAAGTCCCTAGCCCTCTGGGATCCATCTAAAATTCCAATGTCAAACCGTAAGAGACTCTTAATCTCACGAAACAAACTGAGGGTTGCTGGGGGGAGGGGGGTAGGGAGAGGGTGATTGGGTGATGGACACTGGCGAGGGTATGTGCTATGGTGAGTGCTGTGAAGTGTGTAAGAGTGATGATTCACAGACCTGTACCCCTGGGGCAAATAATACATGATATGTTAATCTAAAAAAAATAAAATTAAAAACATTTTTTAAAAATAAAATTCCAACGTTAAAACAGCACAATCTGTGTCTACACATATCCTCTCCCCTTTCTCAGGTCAGTACTGAATGAGACCCTAGCCGCTGGGTACCTTCCAAACTGCCTTCAGCGGGGGATGAGTGAGTGTGTGGGGGTCAGGCCTGAGGAAAGTGTAAGAATGGCC
>RCUC01070001.1:0-19171 GCA_003697995.1 Taxidea taxus jeffersonii | reverse complement strand
AAAAACTGGAAAACTTTTCTCGGATTATGTTCAGACTCTCAGCCTACCAGCTCCAGTTTTTTTTTCTGTAGGGTCATCTTCCTGGAGCTCTCGGTGTCAGTCAACATTCTCCAGGGTGACAGAAGGAGTAGAATAGAACGAGAGAGATTTGTTTTAAGGAACTGGCTCACATGATTGTGGGCACTGGCAAGTCCTAAATCAGTAGGGCAGGCTGGCAGGCAAGAGTTGATGTTGCAGCCTTGAGTCTGAAATCCACAGGGTAGCCCAGCAGGTTGAAAACTCAGGCAGGATTTCTATGTTCTCATCTCGAGCCAGAATTGCTTCTTCCTTCGAACATTGCAGGCTTTGCCTATAAGGCCTTCAATAGACTGGATGAGACACACATATCTTATAGAACGTAATCTGCTTAATTTTTAAGATTTTATTTATTTATTTGACAGACAGAGATCACAAGTAGGCAGAGAGGCAGGGAGAGAGAGGAAGGGAAGCAGGCTCTCTGCTTAGCAGAGAGCCTGATGTGGGGCTCAATCCCAGGATCCTGGGATCATGACCTGAGCTGAAGGCAGAGGCTTTAACCCACTGAGCCACTCAGGCACCCCTAATCTGCTTAATTTTAAATTAGAGGATTATAAGTGTTACTTGTATCTAAAATATACTTTCACAGCAACATTTAGACTAGTGTTTGAACAATTTGAACACCACAGCCTAGCCAAGTTAACCCATGAAATTAACCATCTCCCTAAGTGATCTCTCTTACCATAGTTTTGTTTTCTCATTAGTGTTCCCCTCCCGCTCAATTTCATAGCATCTCCCTTTTAAATATCGACTGTAATATTGAAATGTTGGGAGAGTGAGTGGATACCTCTAGCCCCATCCAGCTGCCTTCTCATCCCCATTTCTTTCCCACAGTCCTGAGCTCACACAACATATATTCTGTGATAACTGCCAATAACCATGCATGGCCAGGAGAGAAAGAATTTATTTGTAGTCCTTCAGGAAGCATTCGTATAATTGATGGGCCTGCCACAGCTGTCTAATCTTTTTTATCCCAATGCTTAGGCCTCAAACCTGAAAACCTCAAAGTAAAGAAAGCACTAAATGCAAACGTAGTTTTTCATATTTATTCTTGGGTGCAGACTTACAAGTATGCCAGTGCCTAGTACAATAATAGCTTTGATCATATGACTTTACCTGCTTAGAAGTTTTTATTTTCTTTTTTTAAGATTTTGTTTATTTGACAGAGATCACAAGTAGGCAGAGAAGCAGGCAGAGAGAGAGGAAGGGAAGCAGGCTCCCCGCTGAGCAGAGAGCCTGATTCTGGGCTCGATACCAGGACCCTGAAACCATGACCTGAGCGGAAGGCAGAGGCTTAACCAACTGAGCCACCCAGGCACCCCATGAGATTTTTATTTTCTTTAAACTGCTTAATGATGGGGCCAAAATAATTGAGAAGTCTTCAGAAATACAGATTTTAAATAAAGTTTTTTCCAAATGATTGTGCACACCCGTGTGTCATGTGTGTCACGATGACTCAATGTTTCTTTGGGGATCGAGGATGAAAAATCTCAAAAACAAATAAAGGATGCGATACATGGCAGATTCAGTAACCAAATGACACATGAACTGTTCCCACCTCCCCATTTGGTAGTGAAAATATTAGGAGGGAAGAAATTATACAAACTTCATGGAGGAAGGAAAGAAAGAGAACAATAATTGCCGAACAAAGAGAGAGATGAAAACAAGTTCCCCAAAGAAAAAAATACACTTGCTCTTAGCCAAAAGACCGAGAAGCAATCCCCAAAGCAAAAATAAATCAAAACAAGAAGTGAAAGGGATAAGATGTCACTGACCTCATTGTGCTTAGATGGGAACCTTCCCGTAAAACAAGGGAGATCCTGAGGTTTCTACTGTTGAAAGATTTTCTTTTAATTGGTGGGGTGGAGAGCTTCGAGAGCAAGACTGACAGGCTCCCTTAGGAATGTACTAAATCTTCCCATATTCGTAGAGGCCCCAGAACTGCCCTGTCAACTGATAGCTGATGTCATACATTCCCTAAAAATGGAGGTGTGTGAATCCCATTTGTTCCAAATAGAGATAATCCCATTTGTTCCCTAATAGGACACAGCAAAACATTCTATATCCATAAGTTTGAAACATGCTGGGTTAAGTATAATTATGTGAGTTTCTTTATGGCAGGCCTTCTCAGAACCTTTAATAGCATAGTGTCTCTCCATCGGGAATGTTTATTATTCAAGATTCCATAGATGTATTTGAAATGTTTCACAGAGCACTAGTTAACATTTCCCTAAACTAGTGCTCTGACGAACACAGAAGTAGATGGTTACCACCAAGGTGTGTATGTGTGGTTATAGGAGAGAGGGTTATAAGATCATAAGCTAGTTCTTATGTAGCTTCTGATTAAAGGGGCAAGAGGAGACCCAACAGCCTGTTTCCACCTCCTGGCTTTGAAATGTGAGCTCATAAATTCCCCTTTAGTTCTAAATTGCTAACAACTGTTTTAGAATCCAACAACCAATCTAAAAGGGAACCTAGAGATCATCACTTCAACTAATCCTTCCATTTTACAGATATGAAACAGCCTACGGACAAGAATTAAGTTGCCCAGGGACGCCTGGGTGGCTCAGTTGGTTAAGCGGCTGCCTTTGGCTCAGGTCATGATTCCAGCGTCCTGGGATCGAGTCCCACATCGGGCTCTTTGCTCGGCAGGGAGCCTGCTTCTCCCTCTGCCTCTGCCTGCCTCTCTGTCTGCCTGTACTCGCTCTCTCTCTCTCTAACAAGTAAATAAAAAAATAAATAAAAATAAAATCTTTAAAAAAAAAAAAGAATTAAGTTGCCCAATGTTATGGATACATTAAATTGCAAAGTTCAGCTAGAGCCACGTTTCCTGACTTCCTTGTCCCCTGATCTTTCTCCTGCTCTCTGGTGCCTCTCCATATGACTGAATCTACACACTAGCAATGGGCTGTCATTGCATAATTCTGACAAATCTGCCTATTCCCAAAAATGAGATCTAACCCAGTTGCTGACGCAAAAGATCAATCTCTAACAAATCTCAATGTGATAAAATAATTCAGACAGTCGAAGTCATTGTCATTTGAAACAGCAGGATTTGACCTGTGGTTTCAACACTGGGTTCTTCATTTATCTCTGAGGGCATAGCTTCATGACGTCTTCATTGAAAACTGAATCATGGCCCATTTCTCCTCATAAAGATTTATTTTTTTAAAAGACTTTATTTATTTGACAGAGAGAGAAAGAGCACAAGCAGGGGGAGGGGCAAAGGGAGAGGGAGAAGCAGACTTTCCACTGAGCAGGGAGCCCGATGCGGGGCTCAATCCCAGGACCCTGGGATCATGACCTGAGCCAAAGACAGATGCCTAACTGACTGAGCCACCTAGGCACCCCTAAACTTATAAAGTTTTGAAATGTGGAGCCTAACATGGGACTCAAATTCACTGCCCTGAGATCAAGACCTGAGCTGAAATCAAGAGTCAGATATTCAACAGCTGAGCCACCCACGTGCCCCAAGAGGTTTTTTTTTCTTTTTAAGTTTGTTCATTTATGTATTTATTTATTTTTAGTAATCTCTACTAAAGCCTTGCATTTAGCCAGCCAGGGGCCCCTCCTTCCAGAGTTCTTTATGCACATAAGGATAGAGAGTCATTTTTCTCCCTTATTTACATAAAGGGCCTGATCTTTTTATCAGGCAAGTTTCTTCTCATTCAGGCCTTAGTTTCCTCATTTATAAAGAAAGGATAGGGGCACATCGGGTTCTCTGCTCAGCAGGGAGCCTGCTTCCTCCTCTCTCTCTCTGCCTGCCTGTCTGCCTATTTGTGATCTCTGTCTGTCAAATAAATAAATAAATAAATAAATCTTTAAAAAAAAAAAGAAAGAAAGGATATTGTACCAACTCTCTCCACCCACCCTCTGACATTCTCACTTGCTGGCTGTGCGTTAAACTCCCTTGCTACTCACTCTGCCCCTCTTGACAATATCTGGCCTTTTGGAAAGTCACACTTGCATGGCTGGTTTTGTCAGTTGACCTCAAATTTAGAACACTTGGGGTGTGGTTTATAGGCTCTGGTGTTTCATGCTTTAAGAAAATCCAGGACACAAATGTCAACATTTCCAAAGCAAATGAGGGAGTGGCTGTTTGCATTACAAATGAGCCTTTACAAAATGATTCACCAAAGGCATCTTTTATGTATTTATATATATTTTATTCATTAAATAAATAATACTTATACTTGGTACAAAATATGAAAGAGTGCACAATGAAAATCCCCCACCTTCATCCCTGGTCACCAAGCTCTTCTCCCCATGCGTCCCTTTGTTGTCCATTTCTTGTGTATCTTTCTATAGCTTTTGTGTATGCAAACCTATCCCTATATACCTTTTTTTTGAAAATAGCATTCTAAACCCACTGTTTTGTACCTTGTACTTTTTCATTGAAAGAAAACATCTTGGAAATCATTTCATATTAGGACAAATAAAACTGCCTCATTTCTTAAGGGTTATTTTAATAACCCTTAAAATACTCTAATAACCCTGTTCCAATGGCCAATACGCCAAAATGAATTCATCTAAAAGGGGTTCTTTGCAATAGTGAAATCTGTTATTCCACTGACAATCTGATTTCATCCCTGAAGTCCTACTTGCAGCTGCACTGTAGAATTCTCTCAGGGTACTCCCTTTTGTGCAGGAATCATATTCAAAGCAGACATTAAAGCCTACGGACCAACTTGGGCCAAACAGAAACTCACAAGTGTTTTCACTTCCTAACTCCTAAAGTTGAATCTCAGATTGCTTCAAGACCCTCAAAGTTTAATCTTCCTAATTTTTAAAGTAAGACTTTCCCGAGGCACCTGGGTGGCTCAGTCCATTAAATGTCTGCCTTCCACTCAGGTCATGATCCCAGGGTCCTGGGATCGAGCCCTGTAGTTAAGCTACCTGCTCCGCAGGGAATCTGCTTCTCTGTCTGCCCCTGCTCCTGCGTGCTCTCTCTCTCTCAAATAAATAAAAATCTTCTTTTTTTAGGTTTTATTTATTAATTTGACAGAAAGATCACAAGTAGGCAGAGAGGCAGGCAGAGAGATAGGGGGAAGCAGTCTCCCTGCTGAGCAGAAAGCCCGATGTGGGGCTCGATCCCAGGACCCTGGAATCATGACCTGAGCCGTAGACAGAGGCTTTAACCCACTGAGCCACCCAGGCCCCCCTCAAATAAATAAAATCGTAAAAAAAAAAAAGAATAAGATTTCTCCTGTTCCTAATTCTTAGAATAAACTTAATTCCCTCTCTCCCTCTCCCTCTCTCTTCCCCACTATCTCTCACTACCCCTTCCTCATTACTGAAAGCTGAACAATCTAATGTAGCTTTTTTTTAAGGTACCTAGCTTTTGAAACCTCCCTCATTCTCCAAAGCTCTGACTAACCCCCCTAATGACCACTGACAGCTCTTACCCTGGGTGGTTCCCAGCTCTGCCCTCACAACAATAAAGCTCCTCTACCATCATACTCTCTATAAGAATAAGAAAAATATTGGGACGCCTGGGTGGCTCAGTTGGTTAAGCGGCTGCCTTCGGCTCAGGTCATGATCCCAGCGTCCTGGGATCGAGTCCCACATCGGGCTCCTTGCTTGGCGGGGAGCCTGCTTCTCCCTCTGCCTCTGCCTACCATTCTGTCTGCCTGTGCTTGCTCTCTCTATCTCTCTGATAAATAAAAAGAAAAAAAAAATTAAAAAAAAAAAGAATAAGAAAAATATTGATCAGAAGCAGAGGATGATAATAATAGCCCCTTCCAGCCCTCAGTGTAGCCAAATGGACCCAGGCAGGCTTGGGATCCTCATCACCCATTCACCATAGGAGATGTACAAATACTATTGTTTTTCTTGTTAAGGTTTTTATTTATTTAGGGGTGCCTGGGTGGCTCAGTCAGTTAAGCATCTGACTCATGGTTTCAGCTCAGGTCATGATCTTGGGGTCGTGGAATTGAGCTCTGTGTCAGGCTCTGTGTTCAGTGTGGAGTCTGCTTGGGATTCTCTCCCCCTCTCCCTATGCCCCTCCTCCTGCACTTGCTCTCTAAATAAACAAAAAAATGCTTTAAAGATGTATTTATTTGAGAGAGAAGAAGAGATCATGGAGGGGAAAGAGGGAGAAGGAGAAGCTGACTCCCCTGTGAGCCCAGAGCCTGACGTAGGGGGCGAGGGGAGCGATCCCAGGACCCCAAGACCATGACCCAAGCTGAAGCCAAAGACAGACACTTAACCAAGTAAGCCACTCAGGTGCCCCAAATATTGTTTTTTTAATGTGTGACCATGAGAATGGTTGAGGAGCTCCAATGAGCATAAGAGGAAACACTGTCCTTAGCACATTTTGGGACACGGTGTGTTCTGGTGAATATGATTGATTACTTGGTTGAATAATATAATCAGGCACTGGGGATTCAATAAAGAGTGGCCTTATGATAACTCTATATCTTCTCACTTTTTTGTGTGTACGCCAACCCAAAGAAAGAATACATGACACCCAGAGATATTTTATAATCCTAATCCTAGCTGACCTCTTATTCCACTTACTTAAAATATTCACTTCCCTTAGTTCTGTGATATGACATTCTTCTGCTTTGCTTCCTACCTCTACAATCTCCTCTGCTGATTCTTCTTCCTTCTACTGAGCCTTCAAATGTTGAAGTTTTTCCAGGTTTGGCTCTTTTTCCTCTTGTCTCTCCTGATTCATGTCAATGGCTCTTGGGCAAACCCTGTTCTGAGGAACACCAAATTGATGTTTTCAGCCCACAGCCTTTCTCTAAGCTCCAGACCCATTTAATCTGACTTCCTCTCTGTCAGCCCTTCTTGAATTGACTCGGATGAAGCATCTGCCACCTAGAGGAATGAGAGCTCAAAATAGGAATCAAAGTACTAAAATAGAAGGGGTTTTGTATACATCTAGAATTCGTACCCTCTCTACCAGCTGTTTCATGTCTTTTCTACCTTCTTCAATTCTTTGATTTTACCAACCTTCCCACCCTGCCACCCATCTCAGTGAGCAGATCCTATCAATTCCCACTTCACAGAGACCCTTGGGCAGCTCCCTTACCTTCTGCCACCAAATTTACAGATACCTGAACTCTCAACCTTTTCTTCTCCTACTTAGACCAATTTCCTATTGGGTCTTTGGTTTGGGTCACTTCTAGTTCCTCAGGGTTCCTTTGCTACGTAGTATCCCCCTTCTCTACCCTTGCTCTCCTACCTGCTCTTCTTGCTGCTTCCTAGCTCTGTTTATGCATATTTGAAGGCTCCCTGCCCTAAAAGCCTCTTTGTTTGACCCCATATCTGACTCCCACCTACTGCCCTTTACCGTTCCTTTTGCAGCCAAATTTCAAGAAAGAGTTGTCTCTGTTTACCATCTTTAGTTCTACACCTCCCACATCTAAGCTTCCTGTAATTTTGCTCCCCATGCACCACCTTCCCCCCTCCTTCCTGGTCTGCAGAGACTCCTTCCCCCCTCCTTCCTGGTCTGCAGAGACTATCCTGGACAAAGTCAACACCAGCGTCTTCTGTATTCTTTAAATCCAGTGGTCTTCACGTTGCCTGATCTCTCTGCAGGGTTCACCACCACTGACCAGTCCCATCTCCTTGTTTCGTTGCTCTTTCCCTTTTGACAACATTTCACAAATGGTTCTAGGTGGCTCAGTCAGTAGTCCCTAGCCAGCCCAGGGACTATATTTGCTTTCTACCATCCCAGACACATCATTATCTCTAACTCATTCTTCAGGTCTCAACTCAAGGCACCCTCCCCTTTCCCCTCGAGACCTGTCTGCATGGTTTTCTGTGTTTTGCCTGAGCGGCAATGATCACAGATTACAGTAAGATATGTTAGGGTCATTCTACACCCCCAGCTTTTCCCCAGAGTTATATTTAATATCCAGGAACTGCTGTGGTGTTGAGACACAGGGGAGAGGCCCTTTCTCCCCTCCTGCAAATCACTCCGGGTAATATCCAGCCGAAATGTACCAAGAGCTCACAGTCCTCATGAACACTAATTTAAAAGGATCCGAATGCCCTCCTTCATACTCCTCACACAATGAAATTACTTTTCCTCTGTTTTTCCAGACTTTGTCCAAAGTGATCATTAGAAACAATTAAAGCAGCCGTCCCTGAGACGGCTCCTCCTCCCCCGATGGAGGCCACACAGTGTCTTTGTATGAAATTTCACCTCACAACAACCACTGAAGCCACCAAAACTGTTACCAGGTCATTCCCCTCACTCCTGTCCCTACCTCCTACCCCAGAAGTCCTGGTCCAGTTGTGGGGAACACAGCACAAGGCCTGGAATGTACAAGCTTCTGAGTTCTCCACTCACCATGTCCTCAGTCAGGGGACCCTGATCTCACCTAGAGGTCAAGAAGGCTCTTCCAAACCTCGACAGCTCTCTTTTCATGAGTCTTTTCTGTTACCCACATGATCCTGGCTCCAGAGCCCCAAGAAAAGACTCTTCTTTCAGATAGGCCCACCCTGCCCTGAATTGAGACAACAAAGATTTGTTTGGGCAAATTTGTTTTGGGCAAAACAAATTTGGGCAAAAAAAATTTGTTTTGGGCAAAAAGGCCATGGAGAAAAGAAAATTCTGAGGACAAAAGCCATCAGCTGATATTCTAAAGGAGCCTCCTGACACAATACTGTGGATATTGAGACTCCAGAGAAACACCGGTTTGGAGATAATAGATAAATCCAGAACTGCCTGGTGTCTTTGGCCGATAAACAGATACGGCAGAATCAAAAAAATCATTTTGCCAGAGAGTAGAAAAAGAAGGGCCGTTTCATCTTCAGCATTACACAGAGCAATTTCCGGAGGAAAATGTGAAGATTTTGTGACTGTTGAATTTCAGAGGGTATGAGTCATTTGTAAATATTGAGGAAACTAAAACATGTACTTGTGCCTAAATGTAGCTAGCAAGAAGGTTAGTAATCACCCATATATCTCCCCTTAATTATCTAATTAATCTAATTACCTCCTACCATCTCTTGACCTTTCTCTTCCCACATATCTCCATTTACTGTGTATTACCTAAATGAAACAGCAGGATCACCCCAAACAAAAAGCCTACAGATAACCAAGAGATGCCACATGTTTGAGAAAGAGTTCCATTATATTTTCATGAATTTGGCATTAACACAGCTCTTTTTGGGGCGCCTGCGTGGCTGAGTGGATTAAGCCTCTGCCTTCTGCTCACATCATGGTCCTGAGATCAAGCCCCACATCGAGCTCTCTGCCCAATAGAGACCCTGCTTCCCCCTCTCTCTCTGCCTACCTCTCTGTCTACTTGTGATCTCTCTCTCATATATATATAGATTAAATCTTAAAAAAAAAAAAAAAAGCTCTGGTTTTATTTGTTTGTTTGTTTGTTTTTAGAATCTCAGTCCCTGGAAGGAGAATGGAAGATGCAAGTTGAAGGCAATGTGACCTCATGCTTTCCTTCAAATTCTGCTGGTTCTCCATGGGGCAGGAAGCCAACTCTAGAAGCCTCTTGCTTTGTGATAATCCTTCAGGACACAGCCGAACAATAAACACCAAGTGTCTGCTTACAGGGGCCTAAAACCTGACACAGGCCACAGTGGGGGTCTATCCAGTTGCCTTCTCTCTCAACAGCAAGATGTACCTGAAATCTGCCTCTCTTCCACTGATGGAGAAAGACTTAAAATGGTTAAATATCTTTTCTTCTTGTTGACATCCCCACAGTGGAAATCTGGCGATTGGGGCCCCTGAAGATGACTTTCTCCCATGATATTCTATCTGCCTTTGTTTTTAGATGCTCTGTTTTCTCATTCTTACTTAGACTTCTCTTTGGAGAAACCAGAATAATTGGACTCTGGGGAGAGTTAAATTGCAGAGCTGAGGCTTAAACGAACTGACAAACTAATTTTCTCTACATCATGTTTTTAATTTCAAAACCCTGGTTAGAAACTGGCTTCTAGTTGAAGTATTCTGTTTTTCTCATCATCATCATTATTATATATGTATTTTTAAGATTTTATTTATTTTTTTGACAAAGAGAGACACAGTGAGAGAGGGAACACAAACAGACGGAGTGGGAGAGGGAGAAGTTGGCTTCCACAGAGCAGGGAGCCCGAGGCGGAGCTCCATCCCAGCACCCTGGGATGATGACCTGAGCTGAAGGCAAACTCTTAACCAATTGAGCCACTCAGGCACCCTGTCACTACTGTATTATTGTGAACAATCAATTATTGCACACTTATTGCACCCATAAACATTGTGTTAGGCCCTTCAACGGATGCCCTGGCATCCATAAAAAGCAAGAATTGTTAACCCTATTTCAGAGATCTGAACACAAAAGAAAGGGCCAGTGAGGGGCCATCAGAGGCAAATTAACCAGGAAGGTAATGAAACTAAGGAAACTGAAGATATCCTCTCTTCCATGGGCCTCTTTCCAGACTCTGCATCTAATTCTGTATCCATAAGCTTTATTCTTCTCCTTAAAGGGAGCTTTCAATATCGTATAAACATCAGTCCCCACCAAATCTGGTTCTGTCCCTGCTGTGGAGCCAGTGTCTGAACCCAGAATTATCTGACTTTGAGTCTATGCTCTTCACATGGAACTCTTACTCATCTTGAAATTCAAAAGTCAGAAAAGAGGCTCCCTAAGTCTGCATCATCTTGAATACGCCAATACCCTTAACAGAGCACTCTGTTCAAATGCTAAATGAATCACTTGTTTGGAGAATCAGGGACATGTATTAGCAGATACTCATTTCTCACCATGTGTCTGGTGGGATGAGAGGCATGGGAGACAGTGTTTCAAAGGACAGGCTTTGGGGCTGACTCCCTGGGTTAGAACTCTGGTTCTCCCACTTCATCCTTGGCTATGTGTGCTTAGGCAAGTTACTCAGCCTCTCTGGGTCAGAATTTCCTCTTCTGAAAAATAGGTACAAAAACAGTTCCTTCCACATAGGAATTTATGCATCTCTACATGTAGTAAATGACTTAAAAGGGTTTTTTAGGGGCGCCTGGGTGGCTCAGTGGGTTAAGCCTCTGCCTTCAGCTCAGGTCATGATCTCAGGGTCCTGGGATCGAGCCCCACATCAGGCTCTCTGCTTCCCTTCCTCTCTCTCTGCCTGCCTCTCTGCCTACTTGTGATCTCTGTCTGCCAAATAAATAAATAAAATATTTTTAAAAAAAGTTTAAGATCATTTATAAATGTTTTGTTTGTTTTACTTTTTTTAAGGTTTTATTTATTTGACAGAGAGCGCACAGAGAGAGAGCACAAGCAGGGTGAGCAGCAGGCAAAAGGAGAGGGAGAAGCAGGCTCCCCACTGAACAGGGAGCCCAACGTGGGACTCGATCCCAGGACCCTGGGATCCTGACCTGAGCTGAAGGCAGACACCCAACCAACTGAGCCACCCAGCATCCCGGTAATTGTTTACTGAAAGCTTTTGTTTCCATGGTATGTAGTCTGAAAGTATATATGTAGGAGTGTGCTACATTGCTCTGTAAAATGTTTTTGTGAGTCACCATCCAAAAGGTTTGAAAACCCCTCAATGAATACAAGCAAAGCAATTAGAAGTATATGGAGTACCTTGTGAAGAACACTGAGGACAAGTTAGTTATTATCATAGTGGTAGACCCAGAGAAGTAGCCATAGGTGCATTTAATGTAGCCCTAATTCTTTATCTGTATTACCTGTTGTCTCATATAATTCTAATATTCCTTTAAAAACAATGTTTTGTCAGTATAAAATTCTGCAAGTGCAAGGTAGAAAGTTAGAAAATCCAAGTAGGCAAAAACAAGAGAATAGCATCATCCCATTATCAGAGATTACCACTGTTAATATTTTAGTGAATTTCAATCAGTATCTTCTTCTATACCCACAGTTTTTAATTCAATAAAACTAACTCCTTCATATTATTCTGTAACCTTTTCTTCAGTCTCCAATCTCTTCCCCTTCACTCTTGTAAACTTTCATTTTATCTAATATCCAAACTATATTCAAACTTTGCCAAAATGTCCTTCTCAGCAACTTTTTTTTTCTTTTGAAAGAGAGAATGAGAGCATGAGCATTGGGGGGCGGGCAGAGGCAGAGAAAGAAATAGGCTCCCCGCTGAGTGGGGAGCCCTGATGTAGGGCTTGATCTTAGGACTCTGGGATTAAGACCTGAGCTGAAGGCAGATGCTTAACCGACTGGGCCACTCAGGCACCCCTCAGCAAATTTGTTGAAACCAGTATGGGTGCAGTAATATTAAAAACCCTAAGCAGTTTCTTCTCCTTTTGTCCCAACATTGACTCTCAGAGAAAACAGGCCAAGTGTCCTGCAGAACATTACACTTTCTGATTTCTCTGTTTACTTTCTTGTGCCACGGTTTATCTTGCACCTTGAATTTACTGTAAATTAAAAGTTGTGTCTAGGTGCGCCTGGTTGGCTCAGTTGGTTAGAGCATGTGACTCTTGATCTCAGGGTCATTGAGTTTAAGCCCCACGTTGGCCATAGAGCTTACCTTAAAAAAAGAAAAGAGGGGGGCGCCTGGGTGGCTCAGTGAGTTAAAGCCTCTGCTTTTGGCTCAGGTCATGATCCCAGGGTCCTGGGATCAAGCCCCACATCAGGTTCTCTGCTCAGTGGGAAGCCTGCTTCCTCCTCTCTCTCTCTGCCTGCCTCTCTGCCTACTTGTGATCTCTGTCAGATAAATAAATAAAACCTTTAAAAAAATAAAATAATAAAATAAAAAAGAAAAGAGGGCACCTGGTTGGCTCAGTGGGTTAAAGCCTCTGTCTTTGGTTCAGGTCATGATCCCAGAGGCCTGGGATCGAACCCTGTATCAGGCTCTCTGCTCAGCACGGAGCCTGCTTCCTCCTCTCTCTCTCTGCCTGCCTCTCTGCCTGCTTGTGCTCTCTCTCTCTCTCTGTCAAATAAATAAAACCTTAAAAAAAAAAGAAATTTATATCTAAAGGTGTGAGAGATTCAATTTAAATATTTTGGCTAGACTACAGTTTAAGTAGTACTGTGTGTTCATACCACATCGTTGGAAGATCCCTGATATCTAGACCCATTACTGATGCTAAAATTCACCAGTCTCAGGGGAATGACACTCTGATTCTCCCACAACATGATTACATCTACTCCACCTCCAATCTGAGACTAAAAATGAACCAATATGGTATTAATTGACACTATTTATACATTCAGTTCTCTATCAACCATTTATTTTTTTTTTAAGATTTTATTTATTTATTTGACAGAGAGAGAGAGCGGGAGAGAGCACAAGCAGGAGGAGCAGCAGCAGAGAGGGAGGGAGAAGCAGGCTTCCAGCTAAGCAGAGAGCCCAGCTGCTCAGGACCTGAGAAGAAGGCAGATGTTTAATTGACTGAGCCACCCAGGCGCCCCTCTCTTCCACTTTTAAGGAACTTTTTGATTATATATGGCTCACCTAGATAATCCAGGATAACCTCCTTGTGTTAATGTCATCTGATTAGTAAATTTAATTCCACCTCCTACCTTAATTCCATTTTGCCATGTAACATACATATATTCATAGGTCCTAGGGATTAGAAAGCAGACATCTTTGGGAGACCATTATTCTGCCTACCATGACCTGCTCTGTGATCCCCAAAGATTTATATCCATCTCATATGCCAAATATATTTACCCCATTCCAAGATCTCCAAAGTCTCAACCCATGAGAGTATGAACTCAAAGTCTAAAATCTCATCATTGAAATCACCTAAATTAGGTGTGGGTGAGACTCTCAATATAGACCATCCTGGGGTAAGATTCCTCTCCATCTGTGGACCTGTAAAACTAGAAAGTTTTCTGCTCCCAAAAGACAATCGTGGGTCTGGCACAGGACAGCAGTTATAAACATTCCTATTTTAGAAGGAAAAAAAGGAATCACTTGTCCCAAGAAATTCCAAAATCCAGTCAGGTAAACTCCCATCAGGTTTCAAGGCTTTGGGAATAATCCTCTGTGATCCTTACCACTGTTTTCTGGGTTTGAGGTTTCATCCTGAGTTGTCCTTCCTTTTTCATGAAAGGATTATGTGTTCAAAGCTGAATAGTTTTATCAGCCTCCTTCCTGTCTATAGAATTTTGGGGGTCTGGCAGCCTTCTTTCATTTTATTCTTCTTCATCCGTTTCAGTCCAAGCCTAGTCCCACTGAGTATAAACTTCTCAAGAGCCATGTGGTTCTCCTGTGAATGGTGCGGGGATTCATTCCAGTAGATAAGAGATCTTTCCACTTATCTTTTCTAGATAATCCTATCCCTATTTTTTTCTTTTTTTGAGATGGCTAAGGGGATCTATAAGTCATACCCTTAATCTCTTCAAAGAGTTTTTGGGGCTTTTACAAAGAAATCCACTGCAAACATATGTATATATATGTATAAGTATATGCATATACATATACATTCATATGCATATGCATATGCTTATATGTATATGTATACATATGTATAAGTCTTTGTGGGGACATACACTTCTATTTCTCATGGGTTATATACCTAGGCGTGGAATGGCTGAGTCATATGATGGATATTTGTTTATGTTTTTTAAAAAATTGCCAAACTGTTTTCCAAAGTGTTTGTACATTTTACATTCCCTATCCCCTCCCCCCCCATTGCATGAGAGTTCCAATGCCTCCAAATCCTTGCTAACATTTAGTATGGTCAGTGTTCTTAGTTTTAACACCAGTTGACAATCCTTGCTTGCATTAATTTTATTAGAGCTTGCAAAATGCTGATTTTATATTTCTTTTTTTTTTAAGATTTTATTTATTTGAGAGAGAATGAGTTGGAGGCGGCAGGTGGTGAAGAGAGAAGAGCAGACTCTTAGAGGAGCCAGAAAAGCGGGGATCCCAGGGAACACAACGGGGGGCTGGATCCAGGACCCTGGTATCATGACCTGAGCGGAAGGCAGGTGCTTAACTGACTGAGCCACCCAAGCACCACTGGTTCATTTGTTCGTTCTTTTTTTCTTTCGTTCTTTCTTATTTATTTGAGAGAGAGAGAGGGAGGGCACATGCGCATGAGCAGGGGGGAGGGGCAGAGAGAATGGGAGAAGCAGACTCCCTGCTGAGCAGGGAACCCAATGAGGGTCTCAATCCCAGGACCCTGGGATCATGACCTGACCCGAAGGCAGACGCCCAATTGACTGAGCCACCCAGACCCCACTGGTTTTATATTACTAACATTACTTGTACACTGATAAGCTGGTATTCTTAGTAAAATAGAGCTTTCACTCATCAACTGGGGTTACACAGTTACCCTAAATATAGTTCGCATTAGAACAGAGCTTAAATCTTTTTTTTTTTTAAAGATTTTATTTATTTATTTGTTAGAGAGAGAGAGAGAGAGCGAGCACAGGCCGACAAAGTGGCAGGCAGAGGCAGAGGGAGAAGCAGGCTCCCTGCCAAGCAAGGAGCCCGATGTGGGACTCGATCCCAGGACGCTGGGATCATGACCTGAGCCAAGGCAGCTGCTCAACCAACTGAGCCATCCAGGCGTCCCAGAGCTTAAATCTTTAAGCTCTCCCTTTAGTTGCCCATTTTCAAAACAAAGAGTTGTTTTAATTCTCACATGCCTTTTTTTTTATTCAGGGCAGTCATTCTTCTTTCCCTGATTTGTAAAACAAGAGATATGATAGTGAGATTTAAAAGAGTTTGAGACTGAAAAGTTGCTCAAGGTCTCAGTCTTAGCCGACAATCAAGAATTGTGGTATGAGTTTGCTTCTAGACTTAAAGGTCTCAGTTGTTAAGGTACTTCGAAGACTTGTCACAATATGCCTTTCCTGGGTGCCTGCTTCCTAGCAACGTGGTCAGAGTCTACTGAGAAGCATTTTTTCTCCCAGCTATTAACTCCCTCATTGGCAGCAGGGTCATTACCAAGTGTCTCCCAGGATATTATGTCGCACTTCCCAGCACCTACCAGTGTGTCACAGAAGCTGAACACTGGCCCAACAGGCCTGGAATACATTCCTTTTCCATTAAAGCCCCTTCATTGACTTCTGCCTGAGCAGACTGCATTTCTCTCAGAAATTAGAATTAATTAGGCGTGACCTCCTGGGCTGTTTTCCAAGCAAGGATGAGGCATAAAGTAATGAGAAGCAGAAAAGCCAGGAATCTGAAAGCAGGTTTAGACACGAAGTTAAGGGGTAGACAGAACTGCTTTTCAGCTGGAAGGCTCTGGAACAGAGGTAATAGTTGTTAAAATATTCAAAGAGAGAGCACCTGGGTGGCTCAGTTGGTTAAATGTCTGAGACTTGATTTCAGCTCAGGTCATGATCTCAGGGTTGTGGGATCGAGCCCCTGAGTTGGGTTCCATACTGAGCATGGGGCCTGATTAAGATTCTCTCTTTCTCCTGGGGCACCTGGGTGGCTCAGTGGGTAAAGCCTCTGCTTTCGGCTCAGGTCGTGATCTCGGGGTCCTGGGATGGGGTCCTGGGATGGAGTCCACATCCGGCTCTTTGAGCAGCAGGGAGCCTTCTTCCCCCTCTCTCTCTGCCTGACTCCCTGCCTACTTGTGATCTCTCTCTGTCGAATAAGTAAATAAAAATCTTAAAAAAAAAAAAAAAGATTCTCTCTCTCTCCCTCTCCCCCTGATCCTCCCACCCCTGCTCTCTCTAAAAAAAAAAATCCAAATACTTCTGTTTGTTGGTAAATAGCTGCTACTCTGAGAACACCCTTCCCTATCCCAGGGCCTAACCCAACTTGAACCCTAGTCTCTTCTCTTGCCACTCACTCATGACTGTTTTGATCAGCTGGGGTCTAGGCTCAACTAGGGTTAAATATTTTGAATAACTCCACTGGGTGTGGACACAAACTGGATTGGAATTCTAACTGGTGTGACCTGGCACCTGTATTCTAACTTGAACATGACCCTAGTGCTGTCAACCACTGTGGAGATGTGCCCACTCTTGGGTCGTGTATTTGTGGGTACTGGGTTGTGTGTCACACGTATTTTTTACTGTTGGGATCAAAAGTTTGAAAAACCCTAGCTTGGGCATTCCAGGCAAATGGGGACCAAATACAGAGGTATGCAGCTTATTTCTGGAAAGGAAAGGCAAGATGACTAGGAAGTAGGTAGGGCCAGGTATGAAGGCCATGAGGCTCCCGGTCAGTCAAGAGTAGCCTGGAAATTGGAGTGCCTGGGTGGTTCAGGTCGTGATCTCAGGGTCCTGGGATGGAGCCCCTGGGCTCCCTGCTCAGCAGGGAATCTGCTTCTCTCTCTCCCTGTGCCCCTCCCCCACCCCCATTTGTGTACTCTCTCTCTCTCAAATAAATAAATAACATCTTTTAAAAAGGCCGGGGGAGTAGCCTCAAAGCAGTGAGACTCAACTGTGGGGCATAGAATGGAAAGAGTGAATTAGGGTCTGAAGAATGCTGGAGACACAGAGGCATGTGCAATATCTGGATGTATGGGGTTTTTATCATTTTATTTTATTTTAAGTAAACTCTATGGTCAATGTAGGGCTCACACCCAAGGCCCCGAGATCAAGAGTCATATGCTCCATCAGCTGGGCCAGCCAGGTGCCCCTGGATGTATATCTTAAGCATGAAGGGAATAAGCACCCCACCAAAGATAAAGCAAAGAACTTAGGTCCCAAACTAGACAAGCTCCCAGCTGGAGAGAGATATACAGGAGCCAGGAGGAGACAGTAGAGGCCACTTTTAGCCAACAAATTTGAGCACTGAAAACCTGAATAAGGCAAAAGGGCCCACAGTACCTCCCCCCACCCCACCTAAATGCAAATAGACTCATTTGGTGACCCACCTCGAATCTCCCATAGGTCCTAAATGATCAATTACAACCAGGCACAGCTCCTAAAATTGCCAAAAAAGGGAAAATTCCATTTGTCCCCATACTCTCTCAATCCGCCCTATAACTTTATCCCACCACCAGCAGCTTGTCGCAGACAGTCTCTCCTTTGCCGTCCTGCCTGCTGTTCCCTTGCAGAGTAGTCAATGAACTTCTATCTCTTTTGTTCTGCCTTGGGTGAATCCTCTCATTGCATTCACCGCTGCTGCCAGCCCCCACCCAGTTTGGACACCCCACATTTGGTGGCCCCCCATCCAATTGGAGCACCCCACAGAGACCAAGAGGAAACCATGAGGGCTCCCTGCATTAGTGGGCACTGAGAAGGAGGAGCCAGATATTTGGGAACTTATAAAACTGAGAGGGAGGAGACAGAGATGCTGGAGGAAGGGAATCATCTGCGATGGGTTAGGTGGAGTAAGGAATCGGGATACCCAAAGGGCTCAGAAGCAGAGTGGGCCTGTGCCTGGTATCCTAACTCAGGGGTCAAACCCGGCTCTGGTAATTCTGAGCTCTGGGACCTTGGGTAAGTTTAGAACTTTTCCTGCCTCAGTTTTTTCATCCCTAAAGTGGAGATAATGAGAATGTCTACTTCGGTGAATTTCAAGGATTAACTAAGAGTGAGAGGGGTGCCTGGCTGGCTCAGTCGGTGAAGCACGTGACTTGATCTCTGGGTTGTGAATTTGAGCCCCCATTGGTGTAGAGATTAGTTAAAAATAAAATATTTTTTAAGATTTATTTATTTGGGGGCGCCTGGGTAGCTTAGTGGGTTAAGCCTCTGCCTTCGGCTCAGGTCATGGTCTCAGGGTCCTGAGATCAAGCCCCACATTGGGCTCTCTGCTCAGCAGGGAGCCTGCTTCCCCCTCTCTCTGCCTGCCTCTCTGCCTACTTGTGATCTCTGTCAAATAAATAAATAAAATCTTAAAAGAAATAAAGATATTTATTTATTTTGGGGTGCCTGGGTGGCTCAGTCAGTTAAGTATCTGCCTTCAGTTCAGGTCATGATTCCAGGGACCTGGGATCGAGCCCAGTCGGGCTCCCTGTTCAAAGGGGAGCCTGCTTCTCCCTTCACCCCTCCCGTGCTTGTATGTGGGTACAGGCACACGCACTCTCTCTCAAATAAATAAATCTTAAAAAAAAACAAAAGATGCTGAGTGCCTGGGTGGCCCAGTCGTTAAGCATCTGCCTTCTGCTCAGGTCATGATCCAGGGTCCTGGGATGAAGCCCTGTCTTGAGCTTCTTGCTCAGCAGGGAGCCTGCTCCTCCCTCTCCCACTCCCCCTGCTTGTCTCTCTCTCTCTCTCTCTCTCTGCCAAATAAATAAATAAATAAATATCTT